>JBBPCZ010110222.1:0-10692 GCA_037974445.1 Brycinus macrolepidotus
GCTACTGCTAAAGTAGCTTCTAGCTCCACTGGCTTCAGTGAGCTTCAGTGACTGTTACTCTCCATCTCTCCACACAGCCGTGAGGTGTTTGTGTTCCGTGTCTACTGCGGCAAATCAGTGGATTTGTAGTACGGGCTGGATAGCCCTAAACAGTAGCTTGGCTCGTAAGACCAAGTAGAGTTCTCAGCAGCACGGGTTCGTTCATGCAGGAAGGCTGGATTTCCTGGAACCTCTCTAGTTTCGTGTTGGACTGCTAAGTTTGAGTTTGGAGCTCAGTGAGCCCATTTTTTCTGTGGATTTTCAATAAAAGACTTTTGTGTTCCTAACTCTGGTTCTGCAGTGCATCCTTTCAGGGAGCCCAACATGACAGAGGACTTTCCCTTATTGTTTCTATTTTCCAAATTTTAGCATACTTAAAAAAAATCTAACAAAATAAGACACGACAGTACTAAGGCAAAAATGTATAAAACAGTTCAAACTCTTTTCTATTTAAGGGTCTTAAACACAATTTATATGTTCCTGTCATTCTCACAAACAACTTCACGAGGAGCCACCTGAGAATTCTGACAGGACTGAAGAGGTTCTACTTCAGTTGAAAATGTTGACCCATGTTGGCTGATCACTACTCACTGGTGGGCATTTCAAAAGCTATTTTAATTCATTCTCTTTCTACCCTGACATTAATTTCTTGCCTGAAAAACACATTTCAAGCATTTAGGCATAAATCTCTTGAAGACACGTTCAGTCATGTGGAAACCTTTGACGGGCATCAGAATCTAGGAAAGACCAGCCACAGTACCACCGGCAGCCAAATGTGACTGAAGCTTCAGCCAGTGACTGACAAACTGAATTGCTGTTGAAGGTATGGACTTGACAAAGTGATTCAGAGATTGACACATGGACAGTTCAATAAGGAAATTGCTTTTGAAATTGGAGGATAACATGACATGAGTACCAATAACTGCCTCATTACAATGACTATGAGACTGTGGGTATCTCAGTGCTAGCCTGGAAGACACCCAGGTTCCATTTTTATCTTTATGTGCCCATTGTACATCAAGTTAATTGAACTGCCGCTGTTTTCAAGGCATTAATTGCAGTGCCATTAATGGGTATAAGGCAGAAGTTCTGAAATTTGTCTTGGAGTTAATGCACTCTTTACTTATCTATTTTACTCCTAATGCAGAAACTGCCCCAGAAACCTCAGGATAATATTCAAACTGAGCTTAAACATTAAACTTCATACTAAGAGTTTAAGAAATATATTTTAATTGGGTCATTTTTCATTCTTCAATGGCTCTGAAAAAGTGAAACACCCCTCAATTTCCAAACAAGTGGATTACTGCACTTCCTCTCACCCTCAAGTGCTTTTGCTCTGTTAGCATGACTTCGGGTTCGAAGTGCAGCAGCCTCCTTTGTAACATCTCCAGAACGTGTAATGAGGGATTCTGGAGTTACTGGAGGTTTAACGTCCCTCCATCAGCTTCCTAAAATAACAAAAAAATCTTATTACTGACTTATAAAGCACTGTATGATCTCCTTCCGTCTTACACAGCAGAGCTTTTGTGGCTTTGTTCCAGTGAAGGGTGTCTAAAAACCCCAGAGAGACGATTTCTTAAAATACCAAACCCAAAATTAAACACTAAAGGGGATAGAGTTCTCTGTTAGGCCCCCTGTGGACCTCGCACACATCCAAAATTCAAACCAAGTCTGTTCCCGTCATTAAATCTTAAATACGTTATTATGAGCAAGCATGCAGTAGACTTTACTGACCGTCAGGTTTCCTAAAGTGCCACAGCACTGAGATCACATTAGATGCTTGGGAGCAATTTACTTTAATTTCTCCCTGGAATAATTAAGGCGGCATGGTGGGGAAGAGGTTGTGTCATTTTTTATAACCGGATATTTTGCAGGTGGTACAAAGACTCCCTGGTCACTTTAATAGAACTAGAAAATTGGCCCATCGACAGTCTTAATTTTCAGAAGGAATGGAAATCCATGACTATGTTTTGTCGTTGGAACTAGGAACATTTTTCCTGATTACAAATGCCTTAGAAGTGGCATGAATGGCATGTAAGGTTCCGGTTGGCACAGCTACGACCAGACGCCTTCCCAATCACTCTGCCTAGGCTGTGTTCTTTTTAGTATTTTATTTATTTATTTTTTATCGTATTCGTCAGAGACTTATCCCACCCCAGTAACTGTCTGTTTCACCTGCTTAAATCAGGCAAAGCTAATTAACCGTACATAACTCCTCAGAAAATAAATATAAATATATGTACATATTGTATATTCTATATCCCATATATATACCCATCTGTTTATGTGCCCTAATCATCAGAAATCGTCTCAATACACACACGAAGCTGCCGGATTGTCAAATTTCAACTATTCTGCATTGGAGAGCCCCACTTTGTCCTCAATTAGGTGGGTGGATCAGGATTTTGTGATCAGCTGAATCAAATACAATAAGATCAAGGACAACAGGCACGTTCTGACTACATTTAGGGTAATGACTGAAAACTGGGGCAATTCAGTATCACTTTAACCTGTGAAGCTGTGGTGGACATGTTGAAAACGAAGAGATTCTGAGGGGGTTTGATGGTTATGGGTGAGGAAATGCAGCTCGAAAAGCAGCTGCAACCCCCCAGCGGCCCCTCCAGCAGTTTAGCTAATGAAAATGAGGAGTGGAGCAGAAGTGTACAGCCGGTAATTAAGCAGTTATGGATTGTGACTGCGAGTAGATTTTGGTGAAGATTATTTCAGACGTGTCTGTGGCAGCTTTGACCGGCTAATGCACTTTCCACTGAAACGCTCAGTCATATTCCACTGTGTGGAGGAAGCCTGGGAGCAGACAGCTGCTGTTTAAACTACTCCACTGGAAACACACACACACACACACACACACACACACACACACACAAAAACACACACATACACATACACACATACACACATACACACACACACACACACACACACACACACACATCAGCCTTCATTCTTTTCTGGGGCCAGCGTGAGTACGCGCACGCGTGTGTGTGTCCCAAAGCAGACAGCTTCATTTCCTTTCAACACAAAGATTTCCTCCTCTCATCTTTTATTTATTTCTCCATTTCTCTCTTTCACTCAGGAGAGAATTGGCCATCTCTCCATCACACAGTCCTCTCTTTTTTCCCTATCTCTCGCTCCCATTCTTTTTCATTCTCCATCTGTCTTTCTCTAACACACACACACCCCCCATGTGTTTTTTTTATTCTGCCGAATGCACAAACAGCATCCATAAAGAGTGTGAGCTCTCTCAGAGCAAAGTCTGATTCAACACACCTGTGTGTCTGGTTAAGAACTAAACAATTTGTGCTACCTTTAACACAACCGGTGTGTGTGCTGGCATAATTTATTTGCAAATGGAGCGAATCAGAGTGGGTTTGTTGGGAAATGGTTCAATGTACAGACTCATATTTCTTTACAGTGGTGGTGAATGGAACCAGATGTCTCCAACACAAACAGTCATTTTATTTCCTCTCCAAACCCCTGCTGAAGCTACACGTGTCTTCTGAGTGTTTATATGGAACATTCATCATGGTAAACTTAATCTGTAGCTATCAGTCACCCAGGCGTCCAAGAGAGCATAACGGTCCTCTCTCTCTATCTCTCTGGGTGGGTAGGGTGGTCCTCCCTCTCCTCCATCACTCAGTATAACTGTCCTCTCTCTCTCTGGGTGCCTGGGGTGGTCCTCCCTCTCCCTCATCTCTCAGGATTACTGTTCTCTCTGTCTCTCTCTCTCCCTCTCTCTCCCTCACTAGGTAGGTTGGTCTTCCCTACTGAGTGGGGTTCAGTATGATGTTAGCCAGCGACCCCCGCCCTCCCCCCAGTGCTGGTGGTATCGCATGATTGAGAGAGTCTTAGCTAACTGGGGGAACTGGAAACAATTAAATTGGGGAGAAAACTGAAAAGACTGGGGAGAATACTGGAAAAAAAATTCTGGAGTGAAATAAAATGCCTTTTGTCAGTGAACAGATCATTTTCAAGAGTGTGTGTGTGTGCTTCATTTACCTGGTCTCGAGGGGTATGTTGCTGTTCAGAGCCCAGGTGTTTTCTGATTGGCCGTCGTCCTGCGCTGCTTTGGTGGGATCAGTCTGGTGTCCACGGGTCGGCAGTGTGTTTCTCTGGATCAGTTCTGGAGCGGTGGATGGTGCCGGACGTGCACAGGTACAAGCATGGGGGGGTGGCGGAGGAGGGGGCAACGGCCTGAAGGAGAAACGAGTGACAGGACTGGAGGGAAGATCTACAGAGAGAGAGTGAGAGAGTGAGTGAGAAAGAGAGAGAGAGAGAGAGAGAGAGAGAGAGAGAAAGAGAGAGAGAGAGAGAATAAAAAATAAATTCAAAGTATAAATAATAATCAACAATTAGTAAGACACTGTCAATAAATACATCAATACACTGATAAATTGAGGAATGTGTGATGTGTTCAGACCTGTGAGTGCATGAAATTATGATGAAATTAATGAGCATGACGTTATATTTCAAAAGTGGTTTGAAAAAATATTACAAACACACAATACTATAAATTATACATATATGTAAGTATATGATTTATCAGTGAAAAAACTTTTGAAACATTTTATAAAACATCTAAAAGTACCTTTTGTTGTCGAGTATAAATCTGCAATGTTACAGTTATTATTGTATATAAAATCACAAAACATTATTAAAATGAAAAGTGATTCCAAACTTTGGAGTGGTAGACTCTTAAACATCTTCAGCAAAGACAATGGTAAATACACTCAGACAACCATTCAAATGTTTAAAGGATTCTTCTCTAAGGACCTTAAAAGAAACTTCTATATAGCATAAAGTCTTCTTTAAATCGAGTACTGTACACAACCGTTTGTGGTCAAAGAGCTCAGAAGTGAAGGGTTTCTTGAGTAATGCTGTAGAAGAACCACTTTTGGTTCCCTACATTTGGTCATCAGTATAAAGATTCTTTGTAGAACCCACAAAGGTATTTTAAAGCACTGGTTCTCAAACCTCAAGGACCCCCAGATGGTCCACTGATGGTTCACAAATCCAATATGCGACAGGTCGGGAGTTTGGGGTTCCCTGAGGATAAGTATGAGAACCACTATTAAAGAACCATCCACTGAAATGCTGAGGGTGATTCTTTTATGGAATGGTACTAAGAACCTTTCCTGGCACCTCTATTTGTGTACCACATTTGTTGTTTGATACCATGTGTTCCACAGTTTCGCAGCTTGGATGGCTTGTCCAACCTAGCAACGGTAGCTGGGAAAGAACACGTTTGTGGGTGGAGCCAGGGCAGGTCACTTAGGGGCTTATCTCTCCTTTCTGCCCTCATTCTTCTTGGTCCTCTCCCTCCCTCCCTCTCTCGTTCCTATTCTTTCACCAACTGTCTGGCCCAGAGTCTCCAGTTTATGAAAGAAGGCCAGGGAAGCGCTGCTGTTAGCGTGTTACAGACTGTGCGGAGACTATTAGCAATCTAATTCACTCCGATTAACTCCTTTTAAAAACTATCCCACACTTTCCAACGTGATAAGTGTCGGAAACAGAAGGTTCCCTGAGTAAATGTGTGGGAGAGAAAGAGGGAGGGAGAGCTGGGGGAGGTCAGAGAGGTTTTAAAACTATTACCGAGTCGCTCATTAAGAAGTTTGAAACGCTAACACGGGAGAGGAGCGAGTCCAGCGCTGAAACACTTTCTACATTTCCTCCGCGGAGTTGCGATTGAAATAGATTGAATCAAATTGTTTTGGAGATTAAATTTGCTCATCTTTAGGTCTATAGTAATGTATTAAGCTTTGGCCGTTACCAACGGGCTGTGCGATCAGACGTCTGGCACTAATGCAATCAAACGTCCATCATAAATTGATCCGTAGCCGGACACACAATCCTTCAGCGCAGCACGCACTCTTTCAGCGCCGGGGGAAAGGCCGGATCATTAGCCGCAGCCAGAGGAAGAGCGTTCGTCTTACACAATTACAGAAGCAGGAAATGATCACGCAGAGAGAGAGTAAAAGAAAAGGAAAAACAACAATTCAATTTAATGTGATTACAGAGCAATCAAGACAGCGAAAAAATAACAAGGCTGGAGGGCTGTTGGGACAGAACTGGTTTTGCGTGGGGTTGGAGGGGTGCACTAATGTAGTGACAATTCATCCAATTCCACCATGTCAGTAGAAACGGACACCATGGATTTATATTAAAGCTCCACATGGGCCCAATACTGAAACCCATCCCGACCTGAACCCGGCCAACTGCTGCTATAAATCTGAAACCCAAACCCGATCCAAACCTAAATCCTGACCTGACCCACCCAATTGGAGCTGCTAAATCTGAAACTCTAACCCAAACCGGACCTGAATCGGCCTGACTGCTACTGCTAAATCTGGAGCCCTGACCCAAACCAGACCTAAACTGGCCCGACTGCTCAATTTAAAACTGTACTTTTTTTTGGCTACATCAAAACTTAGACCTTAATTGAATTGATCGATAAATACGGTTCAGAACTAGAAAACCAGGAGACGGTCAGGTGTTTTGGAGAGATTCTTCACTATACTCATTTAAAAAGGTGCCAGGATATGACACACACACACAAAAAATCAGATTCCCAGCAGACTTTTGGCGCTTTCCTGTAAACATGGCTGCCCTGTTGATTCTCTCTTGAATGTGCAGTTCCTTCGGACAGGTCCTCTGTAGATCTTCCTCCCTATTAAGATAACAATATTATCCTAATAATATCAATCAATCAATCAAATATGAATTACATGAAAAATAATAATAAAGTAATGAATGTCAGTTAGTCTTCTACTCCCCCACTACAACCACTCACTGCTCCTGTGGCCCAGAATCAAACAAGTCTCACCCCCTACCACCCATCGGCCCAGTGGTTCAGAACCTTTCAATAAATGGCTCTTTAGTGAACCACATTTGTAAATGAGCTGTGTGAGTGTGAAGGACCCTTTAAAAGTCTAAAGAACCTCCACAAAATTTAAATAAGAAGCTTTTTTCTTTAAAAGGTTCATCACACACACACACAGCTCATTTACAAACACAGTTCTTTAGGGAACTGAAATGGCATCAGAGAAACCTTGCTGCCACTTTGTGTGTGTGTGTGTGTGTGTGTGTGTGTGTGTGTGTGTGTGTGTGTGTGTGCGTGTGTTTGATGTGTGTCGCAGGTATTGCTGATAATTGCTGTTTTTGCGGAGGAGGCCAGCACACCAAAATAAGTCAGCTTGCATCATATACTCACACATATATACACACACACACACACACACACATGCATGCACACACGCACAGAACAGTAAGTGCAAGTCAGGTCCCACATACACACGCACACACACACACACACACACAGTGAAGGACCATTAACCCCGGCTGGTCTCCATGGCAACAGAGACTGGCCCACATAATCCACTGTGTACACCTTTGACTGTTGCAGAGAGGCAGGAGAGTGTGATAAACACACACACACACACAGCAGAATGGTGTTATGTATTTTTTTCTGGCATTTACACACCATTTACTGACAAACGTCTCAAAACACTGAGGGTCAGGAGCTTGTCCGAGTGCAGCCACAGAGCAGAACATGCCTCATTGCCAGCACAATGTGCCTGACATTAACGCTCGATTTATTCACCCAAATCTTTTCTGTAAATACATCTCCAAAACTTCTCTGGACCTAATCAATACACATCCAGCTCTTCATTAAGGTGGAACAGACTTGTAGACGTGGTTTAGGACTTACTACGAGCTGTGAAAATGAACCAAACTTCAGCCCTTTACACAACAGGGTCTGTTTTCGCCAACCACCTCATGAGCAGGAGCGCTAATGTAAAACCCGTTTCTGTGACATCATAAATATGGAGGATCCAAGATCAGTCCTCCTTATGACTGCTTTGTCTGACTTCACGTTTTAGTGACGTTAGCCTTGTAGCTCCAGTTCTAAACAAAAGAAGCAAAATTTGGACTCCAAACATGTCTACACCATGTTGTATGTTTTTGCTGTGAATGTTTTTGTGCTGAACTGTCCTTTCAACACTGACTGCAAGCGCAAGTTTGAGGTAAATTTGAACCTCATTTTCTCTCTACATCTGATCCAGAGAGCTGAAATATGTGATGGCAAATTGTCATTCAGCTGTTGTTCGAGGCTCGTGTCTCCGTCCAGCTGCTGCTTTTGCTGCAGCTGTTAAAGGAAGTCTCCCAACAGCACGTCGCCGAGTGTTTATTTACACCTGGTTTTAGAAGGATGAACTGCTCAAAGGTTAGGAAATAGAGCAGAATATGGAACCAGTCCCACCCTGTTTTCTCTGTGATCATGCATATGTATGAGGCCTTTTGCATCTTTCCAGACTCCTCGCCTATAAACCAGGACTCAGGCAGCAGTTTTTTATGTAGCGTGGACAAAACACGCTCAATTTGCCCACAAAGCTCAATATACTGGGCCCAATGTGTGTATGTGTTTGTGTGTGTGCATGTGTGTGTGTGTGTGTGTGCGTGTGTGTGTGTGTGTGTGTGTGCGCGCGCACTCATGATACTACAAACACCACATCTTCACATACTCATCTTATTTGAATGCGACTTTATGAAAATCAATGTGCATCACTGGGCACAATTTACACAATTCAATTTCCTGCCGTTCTCTATCAGAGTCAGTAATATTACACTGCACCTAATAATCTAATCAGCACCCAGGGGATCACATTACCATCTACATCACACTCATGACACATTCTGACAAATATCCCTCATCTCCTTCTGAAGCCTCGGCCTCCATCTGACAGCGGAGGAAATTCTCCAGTTTGTGTTAAATTAGAAAATAAAACGCTTAAAATCAAAAGCTGGGTCACGCCTGAGATAAAACATTTATACCATTATTACTTTTTCCTCGTTATTCGCCAAAGCGATTCTTCAGGCAGGTGGTGCGTTTCTTTATTAAACTTCATTTCTTATTTTCTTTCTGAAACTTATTTTACTACTACTACTACTACTACAATCATTTGGCAGACGCTTTTATCCAAAGCGACTAACAATATGAGGACACAACCAAGCTTCAGGACAGTGTGAGAACCAGAGGCAAATATTAAGGGCTAAATTTATGTAAAAGTAGTTCAAGAAGATGCACAAGGTGCATTAGGAGAGGAGATGCTCTCTGAACAGATGAGTCTTAAGGTGGTTTTTGAAGACAGAGAGGGATTCTGCTGCCCTCGTCGGCTTAGGCGGCTCATTTGTATTTTTTTTCCTCATGTGCATTCACTCAATGCAGGTATCAGGATGACCTCTACTGTGTTTAGCTATACTGAAGTACTTCAGTCCAGAGGAGGGAGAGTCGTCCAGGGTCAGAAACCACATAAGTAAGTCTACTAGAGTTCACTCAACACCTCCACATGTGTCTTATTTGGCTTCCTATTTGCCCGCTTCAATCAGTTTTTTCAATCCACCTGAAATGATGCAGCAGTTTCACAAAACCAGCCGAGTTTCACAAAACCAACTGAAGAATAACAGGGTATGTAGTTTTCCTACTGAATTCTAGAACCACTAGAACCATTGATTGAATTCTAGAGCCACAATTTACACCCCCCCAACTGCCACTGTGAATATTCTTCATTTATTAGATACTGCACGTTCTCTGTCCTGCTGCTGCTATTATTGGCACAGATATTATTTATTGCTGTCTACCTCTATTCTGCATTTTTGCACACTTATCGACTGCGGCTAGAATACAGTATCTGTCATAATATTGTATTCATTCAATCGTCAACTACACTAAATGTTGTCCTGGCCTGTTGTTTTGTTGTTCTTGTGTTTTTCTTGTACTCTCTCTCTTGCTCTCTTTGCACTCTGTGTATTTTGTCCTGTCTGCACTTGTGTAGTCTGGTGGTGTTTCTGGTTTTGTTCTTGTGTTGTTCCATGGTCCTGGAGGAACATGTTTCATTTCAGTGTCTGCTGTGTGTATAGGGCTGAAATAACAATAAACATACTTGACTTGACAGGACAGATACTAGTTGTCAATTCTAGAACAAGATACAACATTTGGAACTTCAGCGTATATTCTAGCACCACAGTTTTAGTTTTGGAACTACAGCAGTGTTTCCCAGCTTTACTTGGGCGAGCCGAGAGACCCACCATCCGTCATCAATTAGCTAGACAATCTCCCCTTGTTTGCAAGAAGAACCCCCCCAAATGAAAACCTCCAAAGCCACACCACCCCTCTCACCACCCACCACCTTGTCAACACACGACAACCGCCACCACAAGTGTATTTCACACCTGTAAGAAACAGGTACAGGACAGAACCAAGTATAAACTCTAAAACCAGGTATGAATTCTGGAACCTCAATACAAATTCTATAACAACAGTATAGATACCAGAACCACAGTACAAAATCTACAATGACAGCATGCATTCTAGAACCAAGCAGTCATTCTAGAACCGAATATGAACTATGAAACCTCAGCATGAATTCTAGA
The DNA here is from genome assembly GCA_037974445.1 of Brycinus macrolepidotus. Lineage (NCBI taxonomy): Eukaryota > Metazoa > Chordata > Actinopteri > Characiformes > Alestidae > Brycinus > Brycinus macrolepidotus. The sequence continues at coordinate 10,489 of JBBPCZ010110222.1, forward strand.
ACCACAGACAGAAGCTGAAAACGACTCTGGGGTCGAGGTCGAGTTTGGACTAAACATTCATGATTAAAGCTTTAATCCTGTTTATACACTAGAGCCAAAATCCAGAGGAAGGACTCACTCATTCACTCACACACACACACACACACACACACACATACACACACACACACACACACACACACACACACACACACACACACACAC
>JBBPCZ010110243.1:0-10691 GCA_037974445.1 Brycinus macrolepidotus
GTCAATTTAGAATCCCCAATTCACCTGACACGCATGTCTTTGGACTGTGGGAGAAACCCAGAGACCCCGGAGGAAACCCAGCCCACCACGAGGAGAACATGCAAACTCCACACACATAAGGCCAGGACCCAGATTCGAACCCCAAACCTTGGAGGTGTGAGGCGGGAGTTATTTCAGTATTTCAGTAAATATAATTGGTCTAAACCCGGTGTTTGTTCTACTACACGCTCGTTGTTTGCTGCTCTTTCACTAGGCGCGCAGCCACTCGGAATTTGGGCATTTTTGTTCTTAATGGGCATTTGCGTGTGACCGCATTTTTAAAACTCCAATAGCAGTATCCATGCAGCTCATGTTCTTAAGGTTAAGAGTTTACCCACTCCATCAGGGGACGGTAAAGTAGGCCAAATGGGGCCAAAGGAGCCAAAGATACACTAGCAATGAGTCATGCTTCTCAAAATCAGATGCACCATAAAACTCAGCAGGAGCAGTATACTGGAGCAGTATAGAAAACTCCTCGTTTTCTCCGGCAAACTGAACTGGATTCTATGGATCACCATGTTTCCACAACGGGTGGATGTTGATGCAAATCGTGACACCATGCCGACAAGTGCACAAGCAGCCACCAGTCATTATACCACCATGGAACATCTCCAGAGCCCCCCTCCACTGCAAGCTGTAGCTGACAAATGCTGCCGTGATCTGCTCATGACATCCCTTATGCTGCGAACGGCACTTGAGAGAGTGTGTTTGCATGTTCCGTTCCATCAGTGTTGCTCAAGGGGGGAAAGTATTCTTGCCCCTGAAATTCACATGAGGATTAAAACCCTTCCATTTGTGTAGGATCTCATCAGCATCAGCATGCAGGTCTGACATGGATCACTTTTAACTGGATGGGCCCCATTTAAGGATTATGTAACGTACAAATGCGCGAGGCTTGTTCCAAAGAAAAGGCTGCGTGGGCACACGGCTGCAACAGCAGTTATTCATTATAATTTGATGCTTAAAGCAATAGTTTGGTGAAAGGTCAAATTTGTTCAGTTTTCCTCGCTTGATCAGCCAAGACGCATTTGGTGTCTGAAGTTCATAAAAAAAAATTCAATTAAACACAGACACAAGAGCAAACTTGCTACTGATACTTTTTTTTTTTTTTTTTTTTTTTTTTGCTGTGTGATTTATAACTCAGTACTTGTTTAGCTAAGACCGGTCAACTGTCCAGCTGTTAACTACTTGATCCCCCAGGGTGAAAACTGAGCCGACGAGTCCTGACAGGTTTCTGGAGGGATAATCATGATAACATCGCTTTCTTTTATTGATTGGAAAATGAATGAAGATGGCAAAGGGTCTCTGGGTTGACCTGTATCTTCAGAAGCTCAGCACTGCTGTGCTTTAATTGGCTTAACCCTTTCAGAGATCCCACAGCTCACGCTTTTTCATTTTAAATATTTTTAAATAATTTTTTACTTTCCATCTTCTTCATTACTTTCCTTGCAGTTTTAGAAACCATGTGTAACGTAGAGATGTACAGCATTAAGTAAGATGTGATCACAAACAGAGGTTTATTAACAAAAAGGATGAGAAACAGAAGACTAAACTAACAGGACACTGAACTAACATGGGGACTAACAAAACAAAACCAAATAAAGCAAAAAGAGACTGTAAAACACAAACATTAACACAAGGGGGGAAAGACACAGTGCAAAATACCAAACAAAACCGCAAAGCAAGAAGAACTGAGCAGAAACATTAAGAACCAACAAAACTAGACTGTAAATAGGGGCTCTATATACTAACTAAACACATGAGAAACACTTGGGCTGGAAGGAGATCGAAACAATACACAGGAGGAAGCACTAAAGAGGAGGTGGGGCTAGAGTGGAGAAACTAATGAGGAGGTGGGACTAGGGTGGAGAAACTAAGGAGGAGGTGGAGCTAGGGTGAAGAAACTAGGTAGGAGGTGGGGCTAGGATGGAGAAACTAGGGAGGAGGCAGGGAGAATCTAAGGAGGAAGTGGGGCTAGGATGGAGAAACTAAGGAGGAGGCGGGGCTAGGCTGGAGAAACTGAAGAAGAGGTTGGGCTAGGCTGGAGAAACTAAGGAGGAGGTGGGGCTAGGCTGGAGACTAACATCACAACAAAGACACATGGCAGATAACAATAACATATAGAAAACCGGGGAAAAGACAGGAGAACATACAAAGTCTAAGAAACATGAAAAACAGGACGAGCGTTACAAGAAACCAAGAATCGGGGGAAAAGACAGAATGTTACACCACATAAGCAAATGTATTTAAGGTGACTTGATTTCCTTTGTGGTGGGTGTGTGATGGATTAGGAGGGCAGTTTGCACCATGCTAATAGGTGGTGCATGAGCTTCTGTTACTTCTCAGCCACTAGTGATGCACAGTTCAGGGTTTTTTTATGACTTGCACCTATTCAACCTATTAGGAGACCTAACAGCCCCACCTGACCTGAACATGACTCACCCACAATGTTTTTGAGTGAGTGAGAACTCTTATTTGTCACTTGTGACCAGCAAAATTTTCTATTAAGCTGATCCAAACCTGCCTTGTAGGACTCGTGGGTTATGGGACATCCGGCGCGTTACTATTAGCCTTACAACAAAATTTAACACTGAACCTGGAGGACCTGGAGAGCTTCTGTATCGAGGAGTGGTTGTCAGATTCCAAGTTTTAGAGCAGAAGACTCACTGTTGCTATGCTGGCACAAAGCACTGAACTTAGGGATGACACTAGAGATTGCAACAGACTGAACTTCAAAGACAGGTTAGATTATTATCTCATATTTCCAATGTGAAAATGAGCTAACTGACCAAAGAGACCCTTGTTTTGTTTCAACAGTACCAACAATCATGTAAAGCTCATATGTGCTGTGTTTGAGCTTTACAGATGCAGCAAAAGAGGCTGTTTTACAAGCAGATTTGCAAATGGCCAGACTGGCAGCGGCACCGTTGCACATTTAAACCCAATGAAATTGAACTCGTCCCATGTGTGACACTCCAATGTTTAAGTTTTGTCGCATTCCAGAGCTGTGCAAACCTACAGAATTCCAATGCAACATGAGTGGCAAGTGCACAAATAGCTCAGTATAATACAACACCATGGTGAGATGCATGAAGTGAGTTGCATGCTGAGAAACAGCAGCTCTGTCTATTATTATTATTACTACTACTATTACTAATAATAATAACAAACCTCATTTTTTGCATATAAACAAATAGCAGCTCATATCCTTTTGCAGACAAGTGCTAAAATTCAGTGGCAGAAATTAAAAAAAAGTTTAGGGATGGTTAAGGGTGCCAGTAATTATGGAGCTGACCGTATGTGCTGTGTTTGAGTTTTACAGATGCAGTAAAAGAGGCTGTTTTACAGACAGATTTGCAGACGCCCAGACTGGCAGCGGTTTGAGTTTCTGCTCAGCTCCTCTGTCAGTGGGAGGCTGCGAGCACAGTCGCTTTGATTAAGTTATCATTGTTGCTCACAGCTTGAAGCATGCAATAAACACTCCGGCTCACCATAACTCTCTCGGAAAGCGCACTGCAGGGCCGCTGGTGGGTAGAGATGAAAAGGTGTAATAGGGATACATTGGTCAAGGTCAGCGGGGAAGGAGAGGCTTTTTAATCTGCTGACCAATTAGGACGGAGGCATTCTCTTGCGGCCTTTATCGCTCCGCCATCAAACTCGGCGCACAACTTTAATGCCCTTCCTTTTTTCGCTGGACTTCAATGACTTATTTTAGTACCAAAGCAAGCCCCTGGCTCGAACGGCTAAATTACGAGAGAGAGAGAGAGAGAAAGTGGTGGAAGAACGAAGGTAAGAGGTGCTCTTTAATCCGCCGCTTAATCATCTCCACACAACGCAATCTCCGCCGCCATCCCGCTCATGTACATTTGAATTATCTTTGCTCGCAGGAGTATTTTGTCTTGGATTGCTGGCAGTGTAATTTCATCTAATTAAAGATAAGGCGCCGTAGCAGCTATTCCTTTCTGCTAAGTGATAAGCGAGACCGAGATAACCTGAGGAACAGTGTTCCTCCTCATACCACTTTGTGCGAAAAATAAAGAAAGGATCTCAGGTCGAGTCAAAAGATTTTTTTTCCCTCTCCCTTCCTTTAATTAACACACTGCAGAGATGGAATATCTTCACAGAAAGGGAAATCAAGCAGTTCATTATGGGATTTTTTTCTACCAGCTCGCCAGTAAGTAATAATGTATGTATTACATGATGGCGTCATGATCATCAGAGCTCATCTGTTATGGCTCAGAGGGTGGAGAATTATGGACAGACTGCAGCACTGCATATTTAAACCCAATGAAATTGAACTTGTCACTGATTTCCATACGTGACACCCCAAGATTTGGGTTTTTCACATTCCAGAGCAGTGCAAACGTACAGTATTTCAAAACGCAAGTGCATTAATAGGACAATATAATGCAACACACAATCATTCAAATTAATAGCAGCTCAAATCCTTTTGCAGACGAGCTAAAATTCACTAACAGTAATAAAAAGGTTAGACTGTTATAAAAAAAATAAGTAGAAACAAAAAGCGGAACTTTAATTAAAAGTTCAATTAAAACATAAATTGATTTCCAATTCTTTCTTAAAGGTGTCACAAGCTTAATAAAGGGTGGAATTGAGTTTTAAAGTTTTGATGCAAAAAATAAAAGAAAAGAGGCTGCCTTCTGTAATTTATGCAGAATATATGGAAGCCACAGAGGTCTGCAAGTTGCGTCTCCAGTTTCTGATAGCGAGTCTTGAGTCTTTAGGACAGAGTTTTAGTTTAGTCTCATAAGTGGCTGAGGGCACTGCCCTTTACAAGAGGAACGTAATACTAAAAACTAAAAGCAAACGAGCCGTTCATCACAGGAAAGCCTTCAGTCTGATGGACAGAACTTAACCCTTAGAACACGAGCGACACAGATCCATTCCTGAAGTGAAGCAACTGTTAATTGTTGTCATACAGCCAAACAACTCCTTATTTGGAAGTTCCCCTGGTTTGTGTTGATGCTCGAGGTGTCAGACGTCATGCTGAGCTTTGTTTGGTGTTCCTGTGTCACGTAGAACCAGTTATTGTAATTTAAAAACCATGTAATAATAAAAACCACTACTGCCATTTTAAAAACGGCGTCACACGCAAATGAACATAAAGAACAAAAATGAACAAATTTCTTTAATTTTAGGTATTAGAAACAAACAGAAAAAAAACCCCACAAGATCTTTGAACCCAGGAGAACTTTCAGGATAGTCTCCGCCCACAAGTGGGTGGGGAAAACTCGCAGAGGGAGGGGGTCCGGAGAGCGTCCGAGTGGCGGAACGGCAAGAGAAAGTGCAGCAAACGGCGAGCGCGTAGGAGAACAAACACCGGTTTTAGACTGTTTTACACCAATTATATTTACTGAAATCAGAGCTTACTGATACACTCTGAGGTATAAGGGCTACACATTGCATGCAGTAAATATAATGTCACAGAGCAAAACAGCTTTAAACAGTTGTCTAGTCTGTAGTTTGTATTCCAGGTAGCAAGCTGTCCAAAGAAGTGCCACCAAGGGCCACAGAGAATAGCCAGACTGGGGTTTTAAAGCCCGAGAGGTCCAGAGAGAAGTCAGAGGGGGGTGTCAAGACCGAAAGCACAGCTGAGGACCGTGAGGAGTGGCCAGAAGTAGGCACTAAGCTCAACATTGCTGCAGTGGCGCTGCAACGGTTTCATAGCTCCACTTCCTGGGTGAAGGCATGGCTACCACAGCCCATCAGGATTTCTTTTCTGGGGCCTTGGCAAAGTGGCCGAGGAGGCGGCTGGCTTGGAGGCAGAGCTAAATTCTCTCCATCTCTCTGTCAATCACAAAGCAGGTGAAGCTTCTTATTACGAGCTCCTGAAAAGGGAGTGGAGGCAAGACAGGAACCAAACCAAGAGCAGACAAGAGAGCTGGAAGAGCTGCTCAAACAGTGATAACAGTTGATCAGTGTGTTGCTCTGGAAGAGAACTGAGAAGCTACTGGTGTTTTAAAGAAACATGGTCTTCAACTTACTAAACTTCAGCTAGATTCGATTGTGCAATAGCTAGCATAATTGCTACACAAACTACAAAGAAGCCAGCTGTTTCAAGATGTTTTGCCTCTTTAAACACTGCATTTACTGCATGTCACACTTCATTCTGTCCATCAGACTGGAGGTTCTTCTGTAACACTGCATCACAATGCTCATGTACTTCAAGAAGGTAAGTCCTGCTGATTGCTATGATGCATGTATGTCTGCGTGTTAAACCTTGTGGAATGAGGCCTAGAATACAACCAAACAGCCTGCAAAATGTACAGTGACCAAATCCCATGATTTTAATGTTGTTCCTAAGTCTGTTATTCGTAAGTCTGTGCATACACAGTGCGTGATGATGGCAGTTAGCAACGAAAGCTATTCAAGCTTGGCCTAAATCTGAGTATAGGACTAACTCAAAATGTTATGAAGCTTTGCCACTTCTTGATAAACCAGCACTCTCGAAGCATGTTATCTTGACATTAGTTCCATTACTTTTATAATACTTTTACAAATAAATGGCAACAAACTTTACAGATCCACTAGCATTGCAAACACTGGGGCTGTCAGGCCGAGTGTGGGCCATGGGAAACAGCAGAACTGTGCAATGTTTTAAGGCCTTTTTGTACATTTATGGATGCAAGAAAACCGTGCCCGCCATACAGGGAGAAGTTTAAGCTTTACGGAGTCTAAATCAATGCTTTGTTATGCCTCATGAAACAACTGAAGCGTCTGCAACTTCTGTGATTGGACATGGGCAGCCCTCAGTGGTAACGGCATGTGATCCTGAGCTAATAACAGCTGGGCAATGACTATGTGCAGTATGGCTACATTTTCCATATTTTATCATCATGTTGCCATTTGATAAGGTTGTCATCTCAGCAGACGTTCATTAGGGAGAGGTTGAGGCGTGAGAATGGACCGCATGCTATTAAACTGCATTACAGCCTTCACGGTTCATGAAGCCATCTAATTATAAATAAAATCCATGTCATTTTGCAGTAATTGATGCCTCTTGGTTGACTTATAGTCCCGTTAATGAGCTGGAGCCGACCCGACACGTGAGGCTCATGCGTTCAGGTGCCTCCAACCAAGAGCGGTGTGTTATGCAACGCCAAGGCGACCACCCTTCAGTTTACGAGGTCCTGTCTTTGTTTGCAAGATTACATAACCATGGTCGATCGAGATAGAAAAAGATGAACTGAGATGAAACAGCAGAACACGAAATGGCAGGGGTCTTGCTGGAGCAAATTGAGCACCCGTAACCCGCCCCTGTGAGGGCTGACTGAAAAGAGACGACTGATTCTTTCATCTTTTCACAAAATTGTAATAATGATAACAAGACTCGGGGGTGGATAGTGGGGGTCAGGAGGTAGGAAATGTGACGGCTGCATGTTGTTTGTGCAAACAGATTTGATTTTCCTCTCGTGACCTTGCATCAGAACAAGGCAAGAGCCATTCGGAGCAAGGCAACAGGCCCAGATGTTCTGTGATGTGCATAGACTTGTCACCGAGAACATATATTCCTCTGTGATACTGGAACAGATATTATTAAGCAGCTCCATGAATATGCGGCTGGACGATATTCATCACAGACTTCTTTTACCAATTTTCATAATGATGTGATGACTGAATTAACCTCTGGGACTTGCTAATTAGTTCTTCAACAGTGGTTGAGCACAAATGAACCGTGGAATGATTTTCAACTCGTCCGCTCCGCGGTCAGATAAACGCTAAGCGTAGGCTTCGACCGAGAGTGAATAGTGCTCAGCCGTATCTGAAACCTTTCCCGTACTCCAGTGGCGACTGGCTGACTGAAATGCTTGTGTCTGCAGAGACAGTGCCACTGCAACTTCCCTGGATGTCTCACAGAAGAAGGCTGACGTCATTGCTTAGCAACTAGACTGCTAAGGAGCCTGGAAGGTTGGTGTGTGCTTGTGTGTGTGTGTGTGTGTGTGTGTGTGTGTGTGTGTATGTTGGGGGGGGGGATACATTAAGAGCATTCCTTTAGAGCATGAATAAAACATGATCCAAAGATGCCTGTGAATTATTGAGGAGGCAGTAACAAGCTGGGGTAGTTGAGGGGTTTTCAAAGGCAAAAAAAAGGGTGAGAGCCCAAGCACTGGCAGAAGGATTGGGATTAGGAGGCATTAGGTCGACTTCACCAACACTGGCTTGCGGTAAATTCAGCAAAAATTACATTAATTTAAGAATTCCCTCATGCCACACCATAAAAAGAGAAGTGAGGAGTTGCTCGAGGGAATTGGTCCATGTTGTGACAGTGGGTGTATGTTTACTGCAGGGAATTATGCAAAGGCACTGGGAATGAAGAAAAAGACAGAACACTGTTTTTTTAAATGGGCCGAATACAGGTCCCTGAGGCACACCTCAGGCCCAGGCCAGAGTGCTGAGCCACACAAGTGTGTCGTGTGACTTTTTCCCAGACAGTTAATTAACAGTGACCTCCAATAATAGCAGCTGTGATTTACATGCTCACTGGTGGCAAAATTAAAACCTCCACCAGGGACCTGCGTTACTCGAAGCTCTGAGGTGCTGAAGACAGATGTCTGGGAGGAGTTTGGAACTTTTATACAAAGGACAAAAAGCAATCTGAGACCACAGACATTTAGAGACTTTTACAGCGATACTGTTTGAAGTGCCAGGGTTTTGAGTGTATGATTTAAAGATCAGTCCATTAAAAATATTTTTCAGGTTTTAATAAAGCTAGAAAATGATGTCTAACCATAATACTCTATCATGTCCTACCTGTTCTGATTTAAAATCCTAGTCCAGTCAGATGATGGATTCAATCAGTTGGGTTAACTGGGATTAGCAGTCTAATTCAGGCTGTTTGGGATGTTATTGCAGAAACTGTAATCCAGTGACGTTGTTAAACAAAATGGTACCTCTATAAACTCTCAGCAATACCCTTTCAATGTTCCAAGCTATGCACGATACAAAAGCCCACCATAGGGTTAGAATACAAAGCACTAGGTTCAGCATCATCAAAAACAGTTTGAAAAACTTTACTACAATGGGTGTAACAATGCATCAAAATATTGCAATCCAAAAATGTACAATTTTTTAACTATCAGCACTGACCAGACACCCAATTTAACACCCCTGCATCAAGACTTTTCTTAACTTTAGCACTGAAGTGGTAAAACAAACTTCCCCTGAACATCAGAACTGCTGAGACCTTCACTGTCTTCAAACGGACACTGAAGACCCTCTTCACTGAGCACTGAGGAGAACATCTACATCTTCATTCCCTAAACTTCACAAATAGCTTCAAAAAATGTCTTCTCTGTTTGTGATTTGATGTCCCTGGTGGACTAACTCCATCTTAGTCTACTAGCAGCTCTTAATTTTAAGTCTAGGTTTACTACTATGTGGGACGTGTTTTCTTGTGGACCACAAAGCATCTATGAATGTCACTTTAGATAAGGACGTCTGCCAAATGTTGTAAATGTAAATGTCAACATGATGTCAATATACTGACAATATGTGAGAATGCATCATGAAGAAAAGCCAGTGTTTTTGCTGGTAACATCTCTACATGGCGGCCTGCCAAGCCTAAATCTTTGCCACATGGCACAAAAACGAAACAAAAACTCCCAAACCCTAGTTTTGTCACATTGCGCTATTTTTCTTCATTTTTCTTCATTCCGTTCAAATGTTCTTCACTCCAAATATTAAGAGACAACTGAATTGTTTTCAGTCTTACTTTCTCAAACTTATCGCGAATGTATTGAACCGTGAGCTCTGAATCGTTTATCGACCCTGATCATTACACCCCTTTTTGCGACACACACAAGAGCCCAGTTCTATATTTTACACAAAGGAGCTTCCTCTGAAGCAGAGTTTAGGACAGAGAGTGACACTTCAGAGAACTCTGGGAGATTTTTTCGCATCAGACGAATCCAATAATCCCAATGTTTCACATACATCCGCGCAAACTTGCTCTGTTCACTCGTACTCTGTTCAGTTCTGTCAAAGTCAGACGCTGTCGCTGGAAGCTTAGCTTAGTTAAGCATTTTGCTCACCTCTACAGTCCAGAGGATTCTCTCTTGTGGCCCTGCAGTCCTGCTCTTTGGGGCATCAGGTTAGAGCTGCTTTAGGAGATTATGACAGATGGACAGAAAAGTGGATATGAAGTTGAACGGGTGCCCAGTCTAACACAAACAATTTTAAAATGTATATAAAAGCACATCCCACAAATTTAAGCTTTTACTGATAGTAAATCGGTAAAAAAGTGGGAAATTTTGAGTGTTACATAATCCTCAGTTCCAAAATCTGATTTCAGTAAATATAATCAGTGTAAAACAGTCTAGAACCGGTGTTTGTTCTCCTACACGCTCACTGTTTGCTGCTCATTTCTCTCGGCGCACTGCCGCTCGGCCGTTCTCCGGAGCCCCTCCCTCTGCAGATTTTCCCCACCCACTTGTGGGCGGAGACTATCCTGAAAGTTTTTCTGTTTGTTTCTGAGAACTAAAATAAAATGAATTTGTTCATTTCTGTTCATGTTCATTTGTGTGTGACACCGTTTTTAAACCCCAGTAGTAGTTATTATTATTATTACATGTTTTTAAATTACAATAACTTTGGTTCTGCGTGACACAGGAGCACCAAACAAAGCTCAGCAT
>JBBPCZ010110264.1:0-10691 GCA_037974445.1 Brycinus macrolepidotus
ACCTTGCTCAAGGGTACCTCAGTGGTGCCACTGGCAGTCCTGGGATTCAAACCCACAACCTTCTGATTGCAGGGGCATCTCCCTAACCACCAGCTGCCCCTGAAGCTGCCCTAGCAGGGCATATTAATCATTCTAAGATAATTATAAGAAATTAAATGTTTTAATGACAAAAACAATGAATGAACAATCTGCAAACCACTTTAGCAACTAATAAAAGTGACTGGAAGCCTCTATGGTCTATATGTACGTCTCAGTACTGTCAGTAGCTTTACTTATGGTCACATTGATATGTAGCTGTACATAGCCACAGCATGCTCTGGACTCTTCTCAAGTGTCCCCAGCCTCCTTTTTGCTGCCCTTTGCAGTATTTCAGCAGCAAAGAAATCTTGTTTTTTTGACAACTGTACCTGCAGTTATGATTTCAAAATATAACCACAGTGGTGACACAGGGTAACTAACCAAAGTGCTAAACTGCTTTGGTTTTGTATTCAATTCTCTGATTGGCTACCAAGCAATGCCAACAACACAAAACTGGGAAAATGAAAAAAAAAAAAAACCAACAAAAAAAAGTGTTTCTGAGCATTGACCCGTATACACTGTAATCTAGTAGGCAGGCAATGCAGGTAGTTCTACAAAACATAGATCAGGCCAGGGACCTTTAGGGCCAGTATATTGGAAAAGTCTTCCATTTACTCCTTAGTCTATCTACACATTTATTTACAGTTTGTTATGCTTATCTGCATGTGTAGATCTACAGTGGTGGGGTGTAAACGTAGTAAATAGTCCCGCCAATACAAATTCAACCAATCAAAATATGGGAAACAATGGAGCGGATTGACCGACAGGGCACATATGACATAAAAAGAGGAAACAGTGACCTCAAAAGAGGCTTAATTTCCACACAACATTAATATGTAAAAGGAAGCTGCAAAGACAGTCAGTTTTTGTGATACATATATCAGCAACTTCACACTGAAGTTCTAGTGAAGGATAAATTCACCACTTGGAATGTTTGTATGAATGCTGTACTGAGTGCGCTGTCATTCGACTGCATGTATTGGGGCTATCAGTACCATTTACAGATGTATGCTTTCAGTGGGTTACCATGGAGAAAATCAAACATCTAAACTTTCAATTTATGTCTGTAAGCAGAAATGTTTAAGCTATAGCCTGTCTCTTGGTGTTTGTGTGTGTGTGTGTGTGTGTGTGTGTGTGTTTGCACATTTCGGTGTGTGCTATTCATACACAAACTCCAGTGCTAGAGTGTTTCTTGGCCCTTCACCCATCTTTTATTGCCTTTATTGCACTTTCCGTGTGCCTCTATTGCCAAATTACAGTTTATTTTCTAATCTTTGGACGTTGCTTTCGAAACCTGTTAACATGCTGTTTCTCTCTTTGCTTTGGTTACTGCCTGTAGGAGTGTTTAAACACTGTCGCTCTGCGTCGGGCCTGATGCTAGTGTTTAGGGCCTTTAATCTGTCGTGACAGTTCACTAATGGCCGTTGTGCTGCTTTGTGGACTCATGTTCTTTTACGCTGAAACCCACCACACTGTTTTTAACTAGAGGACACAAACTGGGAGTTTCTTTTCTCTGGAAAACTGGCCTGCACAGTCACTTCAATGGACTGTTAAATGGTAAGAGGGGTTTGGAGAGGGAGTCTCATCGCCTTTTGTAAACACCACTGTTACATTTTGTCTCATAAGACACAAAAATTGATTGCATGCTGGGCTTAATGGACTAAATACAACACTATTTGCGGTCATTATGGGTCATATGCAGTGAGTATAGACAAGAAGCACCCTCTTCAAAATATTAATTTTGTTGCTTTGCAGCCTGAAACGAAGACAGACACACACACACACACACACACACACACACACACACACACACTCACAAAAACAATTTATCCAGCTGTATTTACTCAATCCAACTTATAACATCCAAGTGAAAAATATGATAGGAACAGTTATTTAAAATAAAAAACCTATATGCCAGAGGTGGATAAAGGATCACTCCCCTCCTAAAAATACTTGTAAACTCAATCAGGTGTAATGAATTACCTTCTCCATTGCACACCAAGCTAAGTGGCTTCCACCTGTGATCAACTGTAATTGTTTTGATTAGTTCAGCCAAAGAAAACAGCTATTCCTGGAGGATTCCAGTGCTTGATAATGCAACTGAAAGCAAACAATCAACTACGGGTGAAAAGATCTCAGCGACTAAGTTGTGGACAGGCACAAGTCAGGAGATAGATACAAAACAATTTAAAGGCTTTATCAATCCCTAGGAGTACAGTAAAGCCTATATTTATGAAGTGCAAAGTGTTTGTTACTTCTACTGTACCCTCCCTGGACCAGTCTGTCCCTCCAAACCGGATGTAATATCAATGAGGAAACTGGTCAGAGGCTAAAAAATGGCCTATGGCAACTCTGAGGCAATTACAGGAATTTATGGCAATGACCCAAAGCACACAGCAAAATTGACAATACAGTGGCTGAAGGAGAAAACGGTGAATGTCCTTGCGTGTCCTTGAATCAGACCAAGACTTAAACCCAATTGCAAATTTGTGGAATGACTTAAAGATTGCAGTCCACCAATGGTCACCATTAAAAATGTTGGTAGAGAGTAACCCAATAGACTCAAGGCAGTAATTAAAGCAAAAAGTGGTTCCATAAAGTACTGACACAGGGGGTGATCCTTTATGCCTCACAGTAAACAATTCTTCCACCACTAAATGTGAGGTTAGAGTACGTTCATACATCTTGATGCAAACATAGTAGTAGTATAATATTTGCAAAAATAATAGTCATAAGTAGTTTTTGCTCATCATATTAGAATCAGAATCAGAATCAGAAAACTTTATTGATCCCGAAGGAAGTTACCACCACGATGCTGATTTCCATAAGCCTTTATTTGATTTCCTTTCTCATATTAGCACCATGCTAATGGTGTTCTACGTCCTAAAAAGTTCCCAAAAATGTAAAATTTTATAGTAAATACTTAGAATTATATAGTATATAGTACATATTGTGAATTAGAGAGTAAATACACATGCTTTCAGTAATTTGTTCATATTTCCAAACCAGCACATACTCAAAATCACCCTTAAGAAACAATAAAACCATAATCGTATATGTTTTTGTTACAGCAGTTCTAAATATATCCAGTAGGGGTTGTATTATATTAATAGTCATGAGCCATATGTTGCTATAAAAGCAAGGAGTGTAGCCTCTTGATCAAAGGTCTTTGCTAATGTAATGTATTGTAGTTTGGGCTACAAATGTTCTGGCCCCAAAAAATGATAAAGCTTCTGAATACTAAACATAAAATCTAATACCAGTGTAGTAAATGAATACTTGCATGTTTACATTTTTTGGGCCAGCCCTAATTGTAATTCAAAGCCTGGGTAAGGGTTATTAATAGAAGAGCTTTTTAGCCTATTAGTTAACCGATCAGCCTAATTTTAGATAATAAAATAAAATTCTCCTCAGTTTGAACAAAATTGTTACTTTATCTGTCAGGTCACTTGGTGGTCCATGACTGGTACATTAATACAGAATTCAGTTTTTGTGAGATGGTCCTAGATGTTTGTATGTTTAAATGTGGCTCAGCCAATCTTATTTTAGGAACAGAACCATTCATTTTATTTAAGCTTCTTCTTGGCTTGCCTCAGATTTTCTAGCATGTTTCAACCTGTGAAGAGAGGATGACCTAAAACAACCCAGCAGGATGAATTTGATGGAAAGGTATTGTTGTCACCACAGTCTTGTTGTACAAAGAATGTTAATGTCATTCGTCGTGTAGCCATGTAATTAAACATTTAATGACATAATTACATTTGACGAGTGCAGCGAAACTACAGCAATAACTCTTGACTTAACTCATGGATTTAGGCTATAAATGGAGATCTTTTTTTTCCCAGAAAAGAAGATTACACAGTTTGCCCACGAAAACCGCAGTATCAGCAAGATCAGCCTCACAAGTATCCAGACGTGCATTATGCCATAATGTTTCTGTTGCAAAAGGCAGAGGGAAAAGAGGCGTTCGAGAGTGTTTGCTGAAAAGCGTGAGCGCAAATTTATCTTGGAGCTCAGCCCAAAGTGCCTTGGCCGCACAGGCCTGTTCGTCAAAACACAGTGATGGCGGGAGGAGGAAGAAGAAAGGGGAACAAGGAAGACACAGCTGGGATAAGGAACCCTTCCAGTAGATGTACTGATAATAAAGCAAGCATGTAGTCACTTGTGTGAGTGAGAGTGTGTGCAGCCTAAGGGAGGAAAGATTAGCTGTTGTTGTGTTTCAGAATTGCAGTACTAAGCACACTACACAACACTGATCACCGGGGGAGGGGCATCACAAAGTGTACTACATTACTGTACTTAACCCTTTACTGTATGCCATCACCATATGGCAACAATCACAGTTTATTCATTTTTTGACCGACTACAATATAAAAGCCAATTTTATATGGGAAAATGACATACTTTCATCTGATCCCATGCCTTCCTGTTGCAGTCTGTACACCTTTTTTCACAGAGCTACCACATGGTTTAGGCCATGAAGCTCTATAAAGCGTATGTATAATTCAGTTTTTCATACATTTTGGAAAAGAAACATAATATTTGACAGCTTAAAATGTATCTAAAGCAAATAAAACCAGCTCAGACTTTATGTGTATTATATAAACTTATACTGATGATTTTAGCAATATTATTATTGTCTAATTCCTTTCCATAACATGCACATCACTTCTGAACATTTATACAAAGTTCACGCTTGGATGGTGAATATTACTATGTCTTGTAGGAAAGAACGGGTTTACTTCCACCATATGTATTTTACTGTAGATTACGCTTCCATTGCTGAATGCTGTTCAACCCCATCGAAAAAAAAGTTTTTATTTTTATTAATTGCACAGTTTTCAATTTGAAGACAATTTGCAGCATTTTTTTTACATGCAAACATTTAATTTATCTTAATTTATTAATTCAAGGGTTAAGTTCTCACCAAACATTTTCCCTTTTTTTAATAAATTGCATCCATATTTCCTTAGCAAAAATATCAAAGTCCAACAGAAATATGCTGATTTCAGGGTTAATTAAAAATGTCCTCTCACATCAAACTTCACCTTCCAATCTTTAGCAACTGTAATTAAGGCTTAGCTCCAGGGCCTACTGAATGGGAAACCAGAAAGGGGGGCTGTGGGAGGTGGGGGGAGGTCATTATTCTAGGTCACACCAGATGAACTAACTCTACCAAGAACATGAGAAAGGGTTTAAAAGGAAAGCAGCAGATGAGTTCAATCCGAAGAAAGAGGCAGCGGTTAGCCAGCATCGTAAAAAAATCCCCGTCTATCTCCTTACAAGACCTATTTGAGCTGGTTGGTTTAAAAAACAAAATAACAAACAAACAAAAACAATAGTTAATGCAATTCCATCAAAAAAATGACAGGTGGCTGTAATTTGTCAAAGCACCCTCTGGAGTGAAACTGAATTAAGTAGCCGTAGGCAGACTTAAGTAGCCTTTATGTCCATTGTGCAGTCCGTTTGACACAGGACTAGCGACTGCTATTTGCTGATTTGTTCATGCTGAATGAGTAATCAGCCGCCCTTCCAGTATGTCCACCCATAATTCCACAAATGCAGACGCATTATGCATGAGGGAGAGAAGCGCATTTAGCATTTTTCCATGCCAGTGGCCTAAAAACTGCACATTTAGGCTCATGTGCCTGTTATGTGTAGGACACATGGGCAGAATGTGTCCAGTTTGAGTTTGTAACTGGTGCAAAAAACTCAGTACATCAGGTCCATAGTATTGGTAGTGATGTCATTATTGTTTACACTATCCCCTCAATTCATTATCCCAAATGTAGGAGATTTGCAAAGACAGGCTTGGTTTCTTTAAAGGAATTATTTAAAAAAACATTTTCACAGTTTTCCAATCGATCCAGATGTATTGGTCAGTCAAAACTGGACCTACATTGCTAACACACACTAGAAGTCAACAGTTACACAAATCTTTTCCATAAATTCATCATCAAAACTTCAATATCATTAAGCTCTCTTTTAATAAGGTGCAGAATCCTTGGTGTGGTTTAGGACTCAGTTTCACTTACTATGAGAACCAGGTCTGGTATTCATGAAGCAATAGTAAATTAGAGGGCAAAGATCACGAGTTCAAGATCAGCACTCCTATTGTTGGTTTGTGAAAACAGACCCTGATGTTCAAAGTGGCCTGCAGCATTCACCAACATGGTGAAATCTTGTTCATTTTCGTGTTCACGGTAAGTCATATTGACTCCTAAACCACATCCACAAGTCTGATCCACCTCAATTAAGAGCTGAATGTGGTTTTAGTGGGTTGAAAGAGGTTTTGGGAATAAATTTGCAGAAAAGATTTGGGTGACTATTGCCTTCTAGTCCTAGCACCATAAACCATGCAGCTCCTAATGTGTCTTTGATTATAACGTAATTTTGTTTATGAATATCTTTCCAGCCACAATTTTATCTAATCACTATATGGAACAAATCTGGACTCCTAATCATATGTATTTTCCACTACATGAACATCAACAAGGCAGCGAGTGAAGAGCAGCTCAAGCCTCCACCAACACTTTAAGCAAAATGTTAATTTATTCGAGCCGTAAAATATTCATCGGCTGTAATTACCCACTCGTCCTGAGCAGCTCTGCGAGCTTCACTCTGGCTCCTAATCCCTGCAATAACCCATTCAATGGGCTCGTGGCGGACCTAATTAAATATTATTAAATCAAAGTGGCAGTAATGATCACTTAATGATTTATTAGATCTTACTCTTAGATCCTTAGGCAGCTTGAATATCTTGGAGGGGGTTTAATGGAAATTTCTTCATTCATTTACATTCTACATCAATAATGAAATGTTTGAGCAGCTAGCGTTCCCTTTTATGCACCGTTAAAGTGAAAAATCTAGCTGACACATCCTTGTGGTTTCTGACACTGCTTTATATATGTATATATATCACACCGACAAAACAAACAAAAATGCAACACAAACAAAATTGGTTGCTTCTGTTTTTAGCTGTGCTTAGTGTTAGAGAGCGGTCAATAGACTGTTTAGCTACCACTTTATTGATTATTTTTCTTAACATGCAGTTTTTTAATCTGTCTATCTGTCTATCTATCTATCTATCTGTCTATTCAAATAAGCAGTAACTGCACTAAACAGAAAAATTTGAGCTCTAGGCTCAACTTTTTTTTCCACCGGATCCTTGCAAAGATTCTACAGGTGAAATGAGGTACTTATTTTTGATAAGTATTTATTATTAATGCAAACAAAATGTGCAGTATGTGTGTGTGTGTATGTGTGTTTGTATGTTTGTGTGTGTGTGTGTGTGTGTGCACACAAGTGTCTGTTATTGCCAGAACTCTTTCATGATGAACAGCTTGACTCATGGTGAAGATAATCAGTTTCCAAAGTTGGTGAACCACCCTACACACACACACACACACACACACACACACTAACTTACACATCTGGTCCAACAGGTGATGCAACTTTATGAATTAGTGCACCCCCACACACACACACAAACACACACACTGGTAATCCCTGCAGTGGTTTACAGCTACGCTGTGTATTCCACGATGAGAGGTGACTGAATATGACTCATGAAACTGTCACAAGTGGGGCAGCAGAACAAGATTCGATTTGCTTCGTTTGATTCAAATCTGATGTAAATGGGGCAGCAGTCCCAAATACAGTTCAGTTCAATTTGATTCAAATCAGACACAAGAAGGGCAGCAGGTTAAGATTTGATTTGATTTGATTTGAATCAATTTGATCCGGTTTGATCTGTTCCAGTTTAATTCAGTTTGAGTCAATTCAGTTCAGTCTCTTTCTAAAACAGCTCTGAACTAAAGAAGCAAAATTTGGACACCTCTTGGCTGATTTTGGGTGAATGTAAATTTCCTTTAATGGAAACTGTATTTTTATAACATTAAGTTTAGTGGCAGAAAAGTTACACCATTTGCACCATTTCTGTTGTGTCCATTCGCTGTGAAATTTAACTTTGCCAGACAAAGTTTAGCTGGTGTATCTGAATTATGTAAAAGAAGTTATGGCAAAGGTTTTGTTATGGTAACGATGTGAGTTACTGTGTATGAGTGCAAAGCAGGAGACCATAAAACCAGTGAACAGAATGGAAAGGCCAGAACCAGCAAAGCTACCTTTGCCCATAATGTCCAGTTCAGAATACAGATACCCAGTGAACTACCAGTTAAGGGTTGAACTGCTGAACTCTGCTGCCTTTTTTGTTCCGCACAACACTGCGGCTCCCCTCTAATTCTGGTTTCCGTGACGAGCTGGCACATTCTTTGTTGCAAATTCAAAGGTATATAAAATTGAATTACAGATCTCTGCTTGTATTTCCTGCTAGCGGGCCTGACTGAAATGTGTGTGTGTATGTGTGTGTGTGTGTGTGTGTGAGAGAGAGAGAGAGAGAGAGAGAGAGAGAGACAGTTGCTGTTTATCACTCTCTGTTAAAGACAGAGATTTAGAGGAGGTGAATATGATGGTTTGGTGGGTATCGCCCCCCCCCCCTTCCTGAACGCACTGTTCATGTAATTGAAAAGTCTTCAAGACTATTTTGGGCTGTTAGTGGGAAAGTAGGGCTGTGAGTGTGTGTTCGGTAGTGGGAAAGTCATCGGGATTAGATGGTTGGGAAAGCCTTCTAGTCTGTGATGGTGGCTTTGCTCTCCGAGTTGCTCGTCTCTACCTCTTTACAGGGGTGTAATCTAAAAGGGGGCGTGTTAAAATAAGTCATTTGACTCCCTTAGTATAAGGCTAAAGTAAAAGAGAGCAAAAAACACATTTGTTGAGACACGTCATGGCTATTACACATTTTTTTTTAAAAATTAACAGATGGGACAACGCCTGTAGGGGGCAGCACAGAGCAGAGCATGCATTATATGGTCACTTCGGAGGCTTAGCCAGTCTTTATCAGCTAACAGCTAACAATTATAAAATAAAGCTATATATTTTCCCATTAGTGGTAACAGCACAAACGTGGGGCAGCTGGTGTCCTAGTGGTTAGGGTGGTGCCCCTGTGATCAAAAGGTTGTGGTTTTGAATCCCAGGACTGTCAGTGGCACCACTGAGGTTCCCTTGAGCAAGGTACCATCCCCACACACTGCTCCCCGGGCGCTGTGTTTCTGACTGCCCACTGCTTCATTTGGTGAAGTTGGGTTAAATACAGAGAAAGAATTTCACACTGTTCACACTGTGTGCTGTGGTGTGGTGTGTTCACATGTGACTATAAGGGGACACTTTACGCAGCCTAGCTACAAATTAGAGTGTGAATCTGAACGAACTTCCATTGTAAAGATATCTAGCAGCTTAGTGGCCAGTTAGCTAGCATGATAAGTTGCCCAGCTAACAAGCTAGTGCATAACCAGCGTTGCTTGCTGAGGCAACACTCTATACATAAACATAAGTCTACTTATGTTGGACAAAGTTTCTGGAAACTCACATTTACTCGGAATGAACAAATATGTAATGAGGGAGTCCATTTTAACAGTGCTATTGGTTAAGAAATGCCATAGTCTTCAAGGCACATGGAAAATAGGCATCGATACTCATATCTTTTCTAGAACCTAAGTGGTGTAATGAACTTCCACTGACCCTCTGATCACTTGTTGTCTTTATATCCTGGCCATAATTTAAGGAGATATTGCTTGGGCTATATTCCAGCACTTGTTGAAGTGTCTTGTAATTGAACTTTGGACACAATATCTAAGTAGCTGGCAAAGCTTTTTTGGACATCGCTCTGGATAAGAGTCATTGGTTCATGTTAAATATCTTTCTGAATGAACTGGGGCAGCCTTTTTAATGTTTACTATTACAAAAGCCCTCGTAAACCTTTAGCTTTTACTCTTTTTTAAGGGTGCGTTGTTGTAGATAAGGCAGGGCTGGCCAAACTGGGTATTTAAGACTAGTATTATTAGCATATATACTAACAACATACCATTTCTGTACAAGCTGTCACAAACTGCAAGCTTTAAGACAGGTATATTGCATGATTCAATAAAGCAATTAACATCTCAACATGCTCTGCTCTGCGACAAAATGTGGAGCAGGCCTAGCTTACCTCAATTTTGAATCAAGATGGGTTCATTGTTGGGACACAGAGTCAAAAAGACTACTCCACTGGCTTTTACTTTCATAGAAGATGGGACTAAGGTGACCTCTACGTTTAGATCTGTGGGAAAGACATCAGTCGTTCGCAGTAGATCCACAGGGCAGGAGGGGTCACTGAATGGTTTGATGAATAAATCACATGATATCGACTTCCAGACATCTAGACCTATGGGAGATTTTGGACTGATGTGTTAGACCAACATCAAAACACCACCTGAGGGAAGATCTAGTGGAAGATCCCTCCAGTACACTTCCAGAATAGAATCTATTCCAAAGGTGCTTTAAAGTTCTAGAAGCTCAGGGTGGCCGTTAAGACAATTTATGTAGTCTTTTTCTTTAATTTAAGATAAGATAAGATAAGATAAAATAACCCTTTATGAGAGCAGCAAAGTGGACAGAACAAGAGAGGAAAGTACTGTACGCTATACCAAGAAATTATATAAATATAGATTGTTCTAAGTTTGTACATGTATAAAATATATAATTCTTTTAAAACTATTAACATATGACATATTGGG
>JBBPCZ010110275.1:0-10690 GCA_037974445.1 Brycinus macrolepidotus
GTTTTGGATTTGTTGTTTAACTATGGTGTCACAAAACACATTTACATATATCCACCTCTTCAGCTTCCAGCAGTTTAGCCCTGGCTATTCACACATTATAGGGAGTGTTTCTGCTCTGACTCATTTTTGAATGAGATATAATACAGGGCCTCTAATCAGAACAGAGGTTTCGTACATAAACCATATGGACAAAAGTATTGGGGTGTCTGACCATTAAACAGGGAGTTTAATGACATTACATTCAAATACATAGTCTTTAATATGGAGCTGCGGGCCAGTCAAGTTCTTCCACAAAGAAACTCATCAAACCATGTCTTTATGGGCCTTGCTTTGTGCACTGGGGAACTGTCATTCTGGAATAGAACAGGAGCTTCCCCAAACTGTATCCACAAAGTTGGAAGCATGGCATTGTCCAAAATCTCTTGGTCTGCTGAATTAAGATTGCCCTTTACTGGAAGTAGGGGGCCTAGCCCAAATCCTGAAAAACATGTGTGCCCCAGTACTTTTGTCCATAGTGTATATCAGTCTTAAAGGAACAGTAACAGAATCAACCTGTTAAATTCTAGATAGGTGGGAAAATAGTAATGTAAATGTTTTTAGTTCCAAATATATGACTTGAGTGGGCTTCAAGAAAGAAAATAAAATACTATAAAAGTGTAGTTGATGGGTATCCACAGGTTTAGACAGAATGTTTGTGTGAGTTAATGCGGGCTCATATATCTTCATTTTCATCCAGCTTGTGTGCATGTTTTCCGCTTCAGGTGAGTGTGTCTGCACGGACTTCACCACTGGTCCCTCTTGTGAGCATTGTCAGGATGGTTACTATGGAAACCCACTGACTGGCAGCCCAAATGATTGTCTTGCCTGTCCCTGTCCGGACCGTACCAGTTGTACCCAGTTGCCAGGGACAGGGGATGTGGTGTGCACCAACTGCCCAGCCAATCAAAGAGGTCAGTCCTTTTCAGATACACATACCTGAATAGTATGCTTGGACATCATGAGAAGTAGAAGCTTTCACAACAAATAATGGGAGTGTATACCCCACTGATTGGCACAATGTACAAGCAACTGCATGCCTAAATCAGCCCACAGATGCTTCACACATGCACCATCTAAAATAGTCTTATGTGGTTTCTGACCAAAAAATGCACAAATGCACATAGCCTACTTCACTTAGCAAAAAACTGAAGTAGCAGCCATTTCAAAGACTTATTTATTGATATTTCATTTACTTGATGGAAATGTATAAACAAGTCTACTTGCCATTTGAGACAAATATGTGACTTTGCACAGTGAAAAATCAGTAATCAAACACATCTACATCGGGGTAAATACATTTTTTGAACTATCACTTTAAACTTTAATGTAAACATAACTTGATTGGAACCGGAATTCCATCATTTTCAACCTTGGACGTTCATTTAAAAAAATTATGGGCGCCTCAGTTAGCAGCAAGCTAGCCAGATAGGCCCGGATTAAACTTGTGAATAATGAGGCCCCAGAACCCAAGAAGGTCAGCAGGGTGGGGAAAGGGATAATGGCAGTACAGTTTAAATCCACTTCATTTACTGACCACAGAAGAGTGCATAGTACAGAGTATTGTTCTGGAGAAATGTATTTATATTTACATTGTTCTTGTCTTTGTGCCTCTGTGTGATTGTGCAGTCGTAGCATTGGCAATTTCCTCCAGGATCAATAAAGTTTTCTAATTTTGATTCTGATTCTAATAGAATCCCTGTGGGGTGATTCCTTCCCACTTTGTCACTGGCTCTTCCCCAAAAAGATTTAAGAAAGAAGCCAGAAAATAAGCCGCAAAAACCGTACTTTGAAATTCCATTTTTGATGTAGACCAATCAGAATTACAGTTTAAATGGAAGTGGACAGGACACTGACATGGTCTGTTTGCCACATCTCATTTCCGAGTTTTTTTTTTTTGCCAAGTTTTTTAGTGGTTTACAATAGTTTACTATAGTTTTTTTTTATTGTCCAGTATACTACTATTGTTGTTTTCATTCGTAAAACGGTTGGATTTTACTTGTTTTGTGCGGATTCTGACAACCCCTCTGACTGTTTACTTACCTGTTGCTGTCGGTATATCTTTGCTTGGAGATTTGTCGTGTCTGGATAAGTGTTTGGACCTGATGTGCCTTACAGAAACCTGGCATCAACCTGATTTTTTCTCTGTTTTAAATGAGACTTGTCCTTCTGGTTATAGCTACCTTCAGAAAGCCCGCAGCACCGTGGTGGTGGTCTGGCTGTCATCTATCGCAAAGATCTGGATTTGTTTCCTTTGCCTCTGCCTGAGTTCTTTTAAATGTTTGGCTTAAATGTAACCCCCCCTCCATATGACGATACTCCTCATTTACTGGACACCTAAACCAAATCCATCATTTATCTCTCAGATGTACAATCTTCTTTCAACATTCTGTACAACCTCTGATAATATTATGATACTTGGAGATATGAACATCCATGCGGACTCCCCCTCTTGCTGCTTTGCAGTCAAATTTCTCCAGTTATTAGACTGTTTGATCTCAGGCAACTTGTTGATGGTCCCACATGCACTAGAGGGCACACTCTTGACCTGGTAATCACTGACCCTGCTCCTGTCTCCAAGCTTTTTGCGTACGATTTGGGTGTGTCTGATCATAAGGCCATCTCGATGCAGTTACAATTTCAATTTCACACCAAGCCTGAACGCCAAATCTTTTTCGGAAATTGGAAAAACATCAACCTAGAAACCATGACTTGACTTACAGCATTGTCTAAATGCCAATTTTTCTTAACTAAATGATGCAAAGGATTCTTATAATATAACCATGCACAGTATTCTGGATCTTCATGCCCCTGCTAAAATTGGAAAAGTGACTTTTTCTTGCTCAGCCCCCTGGTTTACCAGCACGCTACAGAAAATGAAAGCAGCTGGGCGTGTTTTTGAACGTACAAGGCTTCAGGTCTCACTGTTCATAAAATAGCTTATTGTGAGCATCAGAAGGCTTACTCAAAATCCCAAAAGCACAGTCACAGTTTTATTCTAATGTTATCAAAAACAGTCCTGGAAATTCAAAGCAGTTGCTTTCCACCAACAATCACCTTCTCACCTTCTCCATCGGAAATGCAAAGTCCTGGGAACACATGGTGACCTGTGGAGTGCCCCAGGGGTCTGTACGTGGCCCCCTCCTTTTCATTTTGTACATGCTTCCCCTTAGCAGTATCATAAATTGCTATGGATTATCATTTCATTTTTATGCTGATGACACACAACTTTACATGAAAACTACATGAAAAATTTCACTCTGCATTATCAACACCACCCCTCAGTCGTTATTGGCTGACTGTCTGGAAGAGATTAAGTTGTGGATGCAGCTAAACAGTTCCAAAACTGAGACAATCTTGGTTGGCACCCCACACCAGATTCGGTCATCCTCCAAAACAAGCATCACTATCTCTGGTCATGACATTACACTCTCTTCATCAGTCACCAACCTTAGTGTGCGATTTGATCCTCAACTAACATTTGAAAACTCATATCAAATACCTTTGCAAGACCTCTTTCTACCATCTCAGGAATAATGCCAGACTCCATTCCACTCTGACCCAGCCTGATGCAGAGAAGCTAATCCATGCTTTTGTCTCCCCCAGACTGGATTACTGCAATGCACTACTTATTGGGATCCCTAACAAGAGTCTTCAGAAACTGCAGTATATTCAGAACAGCGCTGCAAAGATCCTAATGAAACATGAACATATCACCCCCATTCTTCACACACTGCATTGGCTCCCAGTCTCAGCAAGGTGTGCCTCCTCATTCACCAATGCAACTATGGAAATGCTCCCTCATACCTGAAAGAACTGCTCACCCCACTAACCTCAATACGATCTCTCTGCTCTGCAAATTTCAACCGCCTCCTACCCCCAGCGCTAAGCTCAGTATCATGGGGGATCAGGCCTTCTGTTCTGCTGCCCCTCCCCTGTAGAATGCCCTTCCTGACCATCTGAGGGCACCACAGAATATTGAGTATTTTTAAAAAAGGACTTAAAACATTTCTTTTTAGCAGAACATGTTATTTTTAATTAACCTTAGTCGCTGCTCTCATCTTTTTATAGATGATGCAAGTTTTATGTTAGTTTATATAATGATTTCACTCTATCACCTTGAGATTTGTTCCTTTAGATTTTTATAACAATGCTTTTATTTTGTGGCACTTTGAGATTTGTCTCAAGTGTAAAGTGCGGTACAAATAAAATGTATTATTATTTTTATTATTATTATTATTAAATAACCTTAGCTGTTAGGCGCCATCTGACTTTACACATTAAAGAAAAAAAGAAGACTAACATTACAAGAGCATCACTGTGATATTTGGAGTGGAAGCATATGCACTTATAAACACAAATCTTTTTAATTGTGTGGTCGATACACAAAAGACGCCTAATAGTTAAGGTTATAGCCACTGACTGGGGGAGTGAAATTAAAGGTTTTTCCCACCATGCCCATCCAAAATGACCGTCCAGGCGCTGCTACTGGTCCCAAGTCAGTGGTTTTGCTCAGTGTCTTTTTCTGGGCTTAACAATCACAGCAGTAGAGCTTATTACATATCTGGCATTACACACAGTTGAAAGTGAAAGAACATGTGTCCTCTGACACATGGTAATATAGCATACTGCATTTAAATTAACCTTTTCGCATGCAGTGTTATATACATCAAATCATTTCTATAAAGTATTATTGGGATTTTTCTCTTGCATGTATCTGATATTTCAGACCCACTAAAGTAGTTGCCAGAATCAATCTGGGTGTTGAATCTGGTATGTTCTGGCCCAAATTAAGCCAAATTAGTGATGTGAGTCTAACTTTAACATTCATTATGTATTTTCTTTCTCAAAATATTGACTTTTATAATCAGTGTTATAGATTTAACCAATTGCTGTCCATGTTTAGTAATCTGAAGCAAATCTCATATAAAATTTGATTAGATTTCATGATTTTTGGCAGTGTGAACAGGTGCGAACCCGCTGGAGAATCCTTTTTTCAGTCCAATTTACAAGCTAGTTAAATGAAGCATGCACTTCTCATTTGTGTGTGTGTGTGTATGTTTCACATTTCCAGGAACCAAGTGTGAGTTGTGTGAGGATGGTTTCTACGGCAATCCCCTTGGCTGGCATGGCGAGGCACAGCCATGTGTGAGGTGCGAGTGTAATGGGAACGTAGACCCTAATGCGGTGGGTGTGTGTGATCACATGACTGGACGATGCTTAAAGTGCTTAGGTCACACAGCTGGGGATCACTGTGAAAGATGCCAAGTAGGTTACTACGGCAACATTCTGAACAGCACCTTGAGACCTTCGCAGAAGTGCAAACGTAGGTCTAACTGTGTGTGTGTGTATGAGTGTTTGTGTGTGTGTGTGCATTGAAAGAAGACAACAAACTTGAATAGAAATACACATTTATACAGAAAAAAGATAATCTGTGCATGTGTGTGTTTATTTTTATTTTACCAGCATCAAAGTACTAAATACTAAACAAAGCAGACATATTAATATTAACCTAACTCACAGCTGGTATTTTCAAATAATGTAAAGGTATTAAAAAAAACAGAGATACGAGTTTTTGTTCTGACAGCAGCCTCAGGGGTAGGAATGTGGTATACAGAATATAGTATAGGAAATAATATAGCTCTTTGCAATCTGAATTCTATCATGAATTAGCACAGAAACTATCACTGTACATCCAACAACAAAGGCAGCATGGTGCTTCTTTAATACAGTGATAATTTAATATAATGAAAACCGCTATCACACACAAATTCCAAATTCCAGTTAAACACACTGATCCATTTTACTGCCCAGTGTGGACATTTAAATGAACTTAAGGAGACAAAGGCATTGCTGATCATACATTAGATAGGACACGAGTTTGTACATCTTGTCAGTGTTTGTCACCCACTGTAATCTGTATTCCAACTGATGTTTGAATTTTGGAGGTTTGGCTTTGTACTTTGTAGGCATGTCTTCTATTATGCTGTCCATTTTTAGTGGACATTTCTAGTCGACCACTACAGGGTCATTTTCTGCTGCAACTTTTTATGTTATGTTTGTTTGTGTGGGTTGATCTCTCCGGTTTCTCAGCTTGTGCCTGTAACCCTGCTGGCACATCTGGCTCACCAAACGAGTGTGACCCTGAAACAGGACAGTGTTTCTGCCTGAGTCGTGTGACTGGACGTGACTGTGGACAGTGCCACATCAGCTACTTCAACCTGCAGTCAGGTGTGGGCTGTGAGAGGTGAGTTATGTAACATGCACTTCCATCTTTTTGTACACTCTGTCCCTTCCCTTCACATTAATCCATTAATTCATTACTTTGTTTACATGTTTGTTCAAAATATATTGGACCAGTTTCCAAGACAGAAAGTCGATCAGAAAGTCCTGGGTTCAAATCCCAGGACTGCTAGTTGCACCTCTGTCCCCACACTTCTGCCTGGCCGCTGTGTTCCTGGCTGCCTGCTGCTTCACTTGGGTGAATGGATTAAATGCAGAGAAAGAATTTTGTGCTGTTCACACAGTGTGCTGTGGTGTGTACATGTATGACAAATGGACACTTTACTTTACACTTTACTTAATACTAACCACTAGCATTATGAAAACTGCATGCTTAAATCCTCACACATATGTCCTAAATGATGTTAAATAATGTCAAATACACTTGGTGTTATGTTTGGGCTTTGCTATCTGTTTAGTACTCTCTTTGAACATGCATCATGATTTAAAAAGTTTTGTCACAAAAACACAGAACACTTTCACCTAAGCATCCACTAAAGCTCTCCCTTTCTGAGACAAGTCTGCCCGCCAAGCTCTGACTATCTTTATTTGAGGGAAAGTTTTTGTTTTTCCTAACTGGGTCTGCCAGTCCTCCCAATTGGCCGTCCTATTGTCTTCCACCTGTTTACGGGTAGTCTATTCGGTTTCCCATCCATTTTAGGGACTGCAAAGTTTAGCAGGATAAGCGGGTGGTTCTGAATCTCTTTTGCGCTGGTTCAAACACCGGCCCCCGCAGTTTCCCCAAACATCCACAGCCAGTTAGGCTTACATTACCTGTGCTGCCTCACACATTTCTTTCTCATGTGCATCTAAAATGAGAGATTACTGATGAGATTAGATAATCCACTTGAATAAGAAAAGGGATGGTCAAAGGAAAATAAGTGAAAAAAGCGGGAGATTCCAAAACTGGAATTCAAAAAATGACTAAAAGATACAGAGAGAAGATTTCAAACAGCCACGCAAGACCGGATAGACCACCAAAACTATCCCTGTCAGATAAACAGGTCTATCATTTGTGAGTAAGAAGGAAACATCAAGCTGCACCATCGGTCCTTCCTCTGTGTCAAGGCAACACAACATTTCAAGTATGAAAAGTTGAGTAGCTATCAAGACATTGTTACTGTAAAAGGAAAAAGAAGATATTTAAGAGCTGAAACTGGATGTTGTTAAATTAACACTGAATGTTAATTTTTAATTTGAATAACATGGGTCATGAAAATCAGAAAATGCAACGAACTTTTAAGACTGAACTTTGAGATGTTTACAAGAGGCATGGAAAAGATCCATGCAGATTTTTCCCCAAAAAATGAAAATGAGTCTACCAAAAAGAATGGACAGTAAAGGGTGGACACTTTGATATTATATTTACTTTTTGAGGCTTCTGTGTGATTTTATGTTCAATATGTTACCTGTTTTTCTTTGACACTCAAAATAAATAAAAACATGTACTTAATAACTGTTTTACCAATTTAACCAAATCGGATGTGATCTTTGACTTTTGTACAGTTCCTAACAGAAAAATGGAGTTTCTTTCTTTGTTTATAGGTGCAATTGTAACCCCACTGGTTCCTCCTCACCAGCATGTCACCCAATCACAGGCCAGTGTATGTGTCAGACAGGAGTGGAGGGAAAGCAGTGTGATGTTTGCCGAATTAGCTTCTTCAGATTTTCCTCCAGAGGCTGCCGAGGTACACAGTTCTTAGCTCCAATGGTTCTGACATGAGTGTTCTGGTTTTGTCATTGCTGCTTATTTGCTGTGAGAAAAAGCATTTTTAGAAGCACAGAATATCATGATGAATTTTTGGTCAAGTCATTGCTGCGCTACAGGACTGCACAATATATCATTCATCAGTTATCAAGATATTAGCACTACTTATATAAAGCCTTTTAGTACTATTATTTTTTCATTCTTTTTTTTATTTTGGTGTATCCTGACCAATGACAATTCCAAGTGAAAGTAATTTCCATGTCCAACACATTATAATATATTACAAGGCTTATAGCAATATGAAGCAATATAATTACAATGCTGATATTTTGTATTTGCTTTACTAGACCTACGTTCTCATAATCTACGCCTCTCTCCTCTCTGTCGGTCTGTCTGTTTGTAAAACTACAGCCTGTAATTGCAACCCCATGGGTTCAGCCTCCATGCAGTGCCACAGCAATGGGACTTGTCCTTGCCGTCAAGGTTTTGTGGGATATAAGTGTGACAAATGTCAGGAGAACTTCTACATTAACCCTGTGATCCACCAGTGTGAAGAGTGCCCGGTATGCTACAGTCTCATCAGAGATCAGGTAACTGTGTGTGTGTGTGTGTGTGTGTGTGAGATCGGATTGGCTGAGCTGTGTTGAAAGGTGTTGTTAAATACTCTATACACACATCTATGATCATCACACTGCAACTGAATTCTGAAGTCACTAAAAACACTGTGTTGTGAATGGAATCATCTTTGACTGTTATGCTTCTTGTATAGACCACCAAGTGAGCTAATAAGAACTTTTTTTGTTTAAACCAAGGATCTGACTTATTTTCTTAACTAGAACTTGGCTGATCAGTTAACTACCAGACTAAAAGATAGCTAAAAGGCTAAATGGCTCCATTAATATCATATACTTTGATTAAAGTACCTACTCCATAATTTACTGTAAAACCGCAATATACTAATTAAAGAATGCCATTTGAATGTCCTACACACTTCAGATATCCATATTTTAGTTAAACCCATGCAAATGGCTCCCTACCCCCTATATAGTAACTACATTGGCTGCTTAACCCAGTGTTCAATATGGAATTGGGCACACATGCTTGAATGTGAGATGCACTAATTGCTCATTGTTAGACAGACGCTAGTATTTTAATTCTGGTGTAACGTACTATGTAGTGAGTAAGGAGCCACTTAAGAGTGGGAAAAGGAAGGTTAGCTCCATTAGCTTGGTGCTAATATAAAGTCATTGTTTAAATATGCTCTTAAAACATCCTTACCCATGATAAAAATCATTCTGGCATATGACCTCTTGTGGCTTTATCAACAGGTGGGCTATGCTGAGACACTGTAAACCAACAAAGTGTACCTATATGGTAGCTGTGCCTGATAAAATGGACAGAGAGTGTAGATACAAGTTTTTTTGAATAAATTAGCAGCTGAGAATATATACACTAGACACATTGCATAGACTTTCACAATCTGCTGATATTCAAAATCCCTAACCATCCATGGTACCCATATCTGTGCCTCCTAGCTTTCTGCTTTAGTGCAGCGGCAAGGAAAAGTGGAGCTATTCAGATGCCCCACTATCACCCACTGCCACAAGTGCTTTCCAGCCAAGCTGTTCTTTGTCTCCCAACAATAGAGAATTACTGGGCCATGTAGCTTCATTTCCCCATTGAGAGAGAAGCGAGTGAGCGCTGAGGTAGCTCTTGTTTGGCAAACAGCAATGTGAGCACAAAGCTAGTGAAACAGATGCCACCCACACTTGCACTGAAAATGTAAATACATGCTCCCTGATTACGGTGCTTTAGACTGGATGGTTGTTAAGTAGAGAATGGGAGCACCCTGAACCTCGCGGGGCAAAAGTAGAATGGCAGTAGGATAACCAGGGAGGCAGTTTTGAACCCCTCAAATTAAGGCTTTAATTGCATATATTCATTATAAGAAATCCAGAGAGCTCTTGAAGGGAGTATTAATGTGGAAATTGACATAACTGACTGGAAATTATGCTGAGGTTATGCCAGCAGGTAATTTGTGGTCTTAAATGGGGTTACTTGTACAAGCTTTGTGTATATACTTATATATTTAACTGCAAATGACTCAATGATATGTACAGATGTATAGTTAAATCAACTTCAGCCATGTTTCTGAAAGAAGTTTTTTTTCAGTTATTTTGAACCTTAGATCATCAGTGATTACAAAAGCATGGTATATTATGATGCTAATTATGCCTCATTCATAACTCATTGAAACAAGCACTTCTGTTGAAAGTGCAGCTTTTAAACTGTTAATTAGTATCACATTTGTGTTTGTAGGTGGAGGAGGAGATATTGTCATGCACACACTTGTTTCCTGTAAAACACATCCAATTATTGCTGCCATTGTTTGGCATAAGACCACTCCAAAGTCCATAAACAAATGTAAATCAAACGTAAATGCAATTCATTACACATCTAACT
Organism: Brycinus macrolepidotus; assembly: GCA_037974445.1. Taxonomy (NCBI): domain Eukaryota; kingdom Metazoa; phylum Chordata; class Actinopteri; order Characiformes; family Alestidae; genus Brycinus; species Brycinus macrolepidotus. Next base: position 10,490 of record JBBPCZ010110275.1, read on the forward strand.
GCAATAATTAAAATATAATTAGAAAGCAACTGTCTGGAAAGTGATACATATCTTGCATCCTGCATATATTCATCTATTAGATCTATTCTTACGGTGGCCGAGAGAGCTCAACGCGCTGCTACTTCAGAAAACACATGCAAACAGAAATAAACCACAACAAATTAAGAAAACGTCTCCATCAGTTTGACAACACAGGCGCTG
>JBBPCZ010110296.1:0-10689 GCA_037974445.1 Brycinus macrolepidotus
TTATTTAATGAGGAAAAGTATAAAAAAAAACACTGCTGTAATCAACACTCTCCTCTTGCAATGTGACCAGTTGGATGGCATAACACTACTAGAAGTACCTCAAAGGTAATTATTGCCATTTTGTTTGAGTGAACAAGAGATTAGTTTTCCTTGAATTTTTCAAGTTCTGTAAACACTGCATCATTTCTCTTATTTTGATGTTTTGTCATTTCCTTTAAAATTGCGCTTCAAAGAACAATATTTTTATTTGTAAATTAGGAGAAATATTGTCAGCAGTTCTTAAAAACTAAAAGCTGTTCAGTTCAATACTTGCACCTATAAAAGATAAATCCTGAGAAACTGAACATTATTGCAGTCGTCTCTTATTTTTTTTACCGGAGCTGTATATAATACATATAATTAGAATTATCTAGAGACCCCTCTTAATAATTATCAAGTGTTTCCATTACCCCTATTGCTAACAACATAAAACTCAAGTCAAGCACACACCTCCATATACAAACACTAGTAGTGGGTCATACTGAAGAGCTCTGTGACTTTAAACATGCCTCTGTCATTGGATGCCACCTTTACCACGAGGCAGCTTGGGAAATTTCTGGCTCGGTCAACTTTAAGTGCTATTATTTTGAAATGGAAGTGTCTGGGGTAAAAAAAACTGCTTAGCCATGAAGTGGGAGCAAACTATCAGAGCAGGGTCACCAATTGCTGGAGTGCATAGCACATAAAAATCACCTATTCTCTGTTTCATCACTCACTCCAGAGCTCCATACTTCCCCTGGAGGCAATGTGAGCTCTAAAAATGTGCTTCAAATGGGTTTCTACTGCCAAGAAACTGCACACAAGTTGAAGATCATTACATGTAAAGCACACCACCACTGGGCAGTGGGGCAGTGGAAACGTTCTCTGGAGTGATGAATAACGTTCTGGTAGCGTGTGTTTGGCAGATGCCAGTAGAATGCTACATACTAGTATGCATAGTTTCAAAAGTAAAGTTTGCCTTAGGAGGCTCGGACTGTTTTCCAGAGTTTAAGCTAGGCCTCTTTGTTCCAGTGAAGGGCAACATTAAAAATGGTTTTAATTTTAATCCCCATTGGTTTTAAATTTGGATATCCAACAAGGTGTGATGGTCAGATGACCACATTCTTGTGCATTAATGGATAATATACAGAAAAAAGATTTTATTTAAAATCTTTTTGACCATAATATGGCGCAAATATGAAATTTTTTTTTTAGGTCCAAATCCAGGTGAAAAAAAAAAAAAAAAAAAAAAAAACTGAAGTGTGCACTTATCATTGTGAACAGCAGAGGTCACTATATCCTAAAACCTATTCTACCCTTCCTCAGGGAGGTGTGGAGGTTTGAGGCTGTGGGGCTGAATTCCACTGGTTAATCCACAAGCTGGGCTTAGAAAAAAGACAGCACATTCTGAAATATGCAACAGAAATGCCCTTACCTGTCAGGTGATCATAATGGATATCACAGACCTGCCCATGATTGTCTCAATGCTCCTAGTTTTCATTTGCATGCTAAGCAGGTGGGTCCAGCCCCCTTGTCATGATGCAATACAGTGCAAGACCAAAAGCAGTATATTGGGCTTAACGTCACAGCGCGATATTACTTTTGAATCCTGATGCATTGAAGGTGTAGTCTTGAGTTCATCAGCGGCTTTGATTGGTGCAGTTACACACATACAGTAAACATGCCAAATTTTAGTGCTTTAAAACAAGTAAACATGCTTATATTGTGATATTGTTCTGCTGTACATTTACAGAATATTTAATTGACAGTAAATTGAAGCAACTGGTTGGAGAATGTGGCGTGCACAAGTGAATTTTTCTGTTTCACTGTATGTACATGTATTGACACTTTGTCACTTTGGAAATGCAATCTCACCTTGCATCCTGCAGGGAGCTGGAAAGATAAGCGCTGCAGCAATCTCAATTAAATCATCAGGGTGAGCAATTTACCAGAACACTCTGTCCACAGCAGTTCCAAAGAGTACAAGGTCTCTTGTCTAAAAAAAAATGAGCTGACCTTTATGTGATTTTAGTCTAAATGGTCCAGCACAAACACAAAAGCATGAAAGGAGTGATGAGCCTCAGAATTCATGCACTCAAACGTTTTCTTCTTTACCTTCACTGATGCAGAAGCTCATCTAATGACCTGTACTTGTTTCAGTGTGTAGCAGTAGGTGTCTGGACAGGCTGAATGCTGCGAAATTGAAGGTGTAAATGAGTGGATGTCAGAGGATGGGATCATTATAACTGACCTGTCATTTCCAACAGTACTATCATACTTGGTCATTTATTTATTGAGGGAAAATGATGATGAGTGTCAAAAGTGAACCTCTGGGATTTGCAGTTAATTTTGAGGTGAAATTAGAGTCAGGTGGGGTTTTTTTTTTTTAACAGTGGGGTGACAGTCAGGTGTGAGTGGGCGCCCTGTTTTATTTAAAAAAAACACAGATCTATTAGTCTTATCTTCACAACACATTTCTGGAAGTGTATCATGTCATGCACAAAGGAGATTTCTGAGGACCTCAGAAAAAGAGCTGTTCATCAGACTGGTTCCAAAGGTTACAAAACCATCTCTAACAAATTTGGACTTCTCCAATCCACAGTCAGGCAGATTGTGTACAAACGGAAGAGATTCAAGACCACTTTTACCAGTCCCAAGAGTGATCAACCAACAAAGATCAGTCCAAGAGCAAGGAATGTAATAGTCAGAAAGGTTACAAAGGAATCCAGGGTAACTTCAATATAACTGACAGTAAACTGAAGCAATTGGATGGAAATATGTGGCGTGCATAAGTGATATTTTCTGTTTCACTGTGTGCACATGTATTGACACTTTGTCACTTTGGAGTCATGAATTGCAATCTCACCTTGCATCCTGCAGAGTTGGAAAAATTAGCACTGCAGCAGTCTCAATTAAATCATCAGGGTGAACAATTTACTGGAACACTCACTGTATCAGGTCTCTTGTCAAAAAAATGAGCTGTTCTTCATGTGATTTTAGTCTATATGGTCCAGTACAAACAAAAATATATATAATATATATATTGAAATGCATGAAAGGAGTGATGAGCCTCAGAATTCATACATTCAAAGGTTTTCTTCTTTACCTTTACTGATGTAGGAGATCGTGTGTAATGACCTGTACTTTTTTCAGTGTAGCAGTAGGTGTCTGGACAGGCTGAATGCTGTGACACTGAAGGTGTAAATGAGTGGATGTCAGAGGATGGGATCATTATACCTGACCTGTCATTTCCAACAGTACTATCATACTTGGCCATTTATTTATTGAGGGAAAATGACGATGATATTTTCTGTTTCACTGCGTGTATTGACACTTTGTCACTTTGGAGTCTCACCTTGTATCCAACAGAGAGCTGGAAAAATTAGCGCTGCAGCAATCTCAATTAAATCATCAGGGTGAACAGTTTACCGGAACACTCGATGCACAGCAGGTTCAAAGAGTATCAGGGCTCTTGTCTTCACAGCACGTTTCTGGAAGTGTATCATGGCAGGCACAAACTTCTGAGAACCTCAGAAAAAAAGTTGTTGCTCAACAACAAAACCATCTCTAAAGAAATGGGGCTTTTCCATTCCACAGTCAGGCAAATTATATACAAATGGAAGAAATTCAAGACCACCGTTAAAAGTCCAAGGAGTGATCGACCAGCAAAGATCAGTCCAAGAGCAAGGAATGTAATAGTCAGCAAGGTCAAAAAGGAACCCAGGGTAACTTCGAAGCTGCTATAGGCCTCTCTCACATTAGCTAATGCTAATGTTTACAAGTCCACCATCAGGAGAACAGTGAAAAATTGTATACATGCCAGGGCTGCAAGGAGAAAGTCACTGACATCGTTGATGGAACAATGAATTCTGAGTTATACAAGCTAAATTTAAAGGAAAATGTCAGGACATCTGTCTGTGAACAGAGAGAAAGTGGTTCATGCAGCAAGAAAACAGCCCAATTCACACAAGTCCTTCTAGCAAAGAATGGTTAAAGAGAATGAAGTTAATGTATTGGGATGGCCAAGGCAAAGTCCCAACCTTAACCCGGTAGAAATGTTGTGGAAGACAGAAATTGAGAAGTTCATGTGAGGAAACCCACCAGCAACCCAAAGTTGAATTTGTTTTTTACGGAGCAATGGGCTAAAATTATGTCAAGCCGATGTACAGGACGAATTGGGGCAGTTGGTGGTCTAGTGCTTAGACAGTTTGCCCTGAAATCAGAAGGTCGTGGTTTCAAATCCCTGGACTGCTAGTGACACCACTGAGCAAGATACCGTCCCCACACACTGCACCCCAGGCGCCCCTCATTGGTGGCAGCCCACTGCATCACTTGGTGAATGGGTTAAATGCAGAGAAAGACTTCCACATTGTCCACACTGTGTTCTGTGCTGTGGTGTGTTCACGCATGACTATAAGAGGCTACTTTACTTTAATCAACGGAAACATTAGTTGCAGGGAGGTCACATTAAAAACAAAGGTTCCCATACTTTTGCCACTCACTGAATACATAAAAGGCCAAGTATAATATTTTTGTCTATATTGATAATAAATTATGTGTTTATGCTGAAATTTAAAAAATTCCACAAAGTTCACAAGTTCACAAAAATTCCAGCACCACTTAAGCCATGCTTGTTATAAAGACATTTAAGCTGTGAGGAACTGCTTAAATGTCAGATCTCATGTTTTTGTTTTATAACACTGATGAGTGATGGTACTGTGGATAAGATGTGCTACAATTCCTGCAGGGCTCAATTATTAAAGCTGCTCTCATTCACCGCTCTGGGGTAACATCTGGGGTCCTATGTGGCATAATGTCTGAAGTGTGTGTGTGTGTGTGTGTGTGTGTGTTTGTGTGTGTGTGTGTGTGTGTGTGTATGTGTGTGCATATAAACAAATCACAGATATGACACAAAAGAACGTTTGCTAATTGCTGAACATTCCTCCAACGAAAGAAATTAAATCATTTCAATCAATGGCTTATTTTTCCAGATCAAGTAGAGGAAATAAATATGGAATCACTCAATATGGAGGAAATAAATAGGGAATCAGCTGTGCAATAAGTACTTTGATGCTCCTCCTCAGGGCAAAATTGTTTGAGGCATGAACTTCATTAAAAACAATATTTTCCATCAAGCTGGATCCAACTTTCTCAAATAGCTGTTGATAGATCAGATTCAATCTTCAGTGGGATTGAGATGTTTTGCTGGCCATGTCATTGAGTTGATATGCCTTTCCTGAAGAAAACGTTTTTATCTTTCCTGAAGAAAACACATTGATCACTGAATATCACTTTAAATCAATCATTCACACTCCATGATTGTTTCTCTTTGGCCCACTGTGACCTTTTTTGTCTTCTGTTTAGGTGTTAGTGAAGGTTTGTGTTTGGCTTTTCTGTGTGTAAAAATTTCATTCAGCCCATTTCTTACAGTTCTGACTCACGTTTCTGTCCATTTGTTTTGTTGTGTATTTTCTATTTTCAAGGCATATTGCTACGAGTTTTTTTATCCCAACTGTTTGACATCTTCTGTGGTCTACTCGTATGTTTTCCTTGTGTAATCTTTCCATGTAGTTTATACCTATTTTTAGACACAGTTGAACAGGAACAACCAGCACGCTTTGCCATACTCCATGGTGGAGTTCCTTCTTGAAGGAGTTTTATTTTTTTTTTGTACATTGTTTCATTCGGCAACTCTCTTGTTGGAGCCTTGTTTCTTTTAAAATGGCCAAGTCCAACAGCTTGTTAAGGACTACAAGCACTTTCTCTTAACTGCAGAATAATTAACATTTTAGACTTGTGCCAGTGTTTGTTTTAGAAATGCAAATCAGAGGGGAATCCATAATGTTTTCCTCCATGTTGAGTGTCACTTGATATATAATGCTATATAAGAAAATATAGCATTAATTAAAATAATTTAATTTGTTTGAGAAATGCTTCGCAAATCCAGAATGTTCAGTTGTTTATACATTGTTTTGTGTCATATCTGTGATTTGTTCATTTGCTATGAAGTGAAAAAGCTGGATGAACATCCACTAGGTGTGGAGATTCCATCATTTTTGCCAGGGGTTGCAATATGCAGAAAGTCAATATATCATCCTTTCCGCTCACAGCAGTTTCAGTCGTTTTGGAAAGTCAGAAAGCCTGTGCCGTGAAGAAACATTTTCCATACCTGCTATCAGATTCGGTGTTGCGACCATTTATCTGTTTCAGTCACATGACCTTTTATCTTCCTGCAGCCATATTAATGACTGTCGTCGGCTGTGTCTCAGTGGAAGAGTGATGGTGCAGAATTAAATGAAATATAAGTCAATATCAGTTGTGGAAAACCCTGAAAAACTAAAGTCGCGTGTTTAAAGTCAGTGTAAAGTCAGGTATTTAGTAAAACTAAAATAATTAGCTTTAAATTATGTGTAGTTCATGAAAAAAATGCACTACACCACTCTTCAAGCATTTACTTTCCATTTGAAATCAGTATGGATCTGCTAAAAATCATACATGTAATGTTTACAATCATATATATGTATATAAAGTACATAATCTGTCCCTGTGCTCTGCTGAAAGCTGTTAAACGTAGACTACTGACACATGCTTTTGCACTTGTGAGCTGTATTGATTTAAAAAAGAAATAAAGTTGTTAGAGAACATGAGAGAGAATTTGTGATGGTGTCAGTATTAGCTTTGATCAGTATCAGCTTTGATGAAGCGATGGGAAAATGGGGCGTGGTCATACAGTGACATCACATGAGTCTTTCTGACTGAGGTGGGTGGTAATTGGTTAGATTCCTCAACGGACCAAACTGGACCAAACACTGCAGTTTCCATATGGTACTGTACTGTTGTATAGCTATTGCTGACAGTCACTTTTGTGCATCACTGGACATCTAATCTGTCTGATGAGATCAAATTCAATGCGTGTTGCAGGAATGTAGCTCTTTCAAGGAATGATTCATTGATTTAAGGGATGAGCTGCGTCCCCAGAGGCTGATTGAAAGGCACGTTACAATTGATCTCACTGTGTGCCGCGAGTACGCCACTTCAGCGGCCAAAAGACAAGTGCCTCCACCTCAAGACAGATGGATGTCATGGATATCAATTATTTGGAAGAAAAAAATTAACATACCTGTCATAAAACCTTGTCAGAATACCACTTTTAAATGAATAACTTTAACATACCAATTGCTCTTTGTACTGTGTGAATATTTCATGACTAATGGACCAATAGAAACAGTCCAGAATTACTTGGAAGTCATGTTATATGAACAGACTAAAAAGTGTTTTACTTCTTGTACCAAGTTTATATAAAGAGGCATGGCTCACATTTTTATTTTATTAAGTTCAAGTGTCTTGTCAGTTTACGTTCCTTCACATAAACCTTATGCAAAATCGATTTAGTGTTAAATAACCATGGCAATTATAGTACGGTAACACTTGTAACTGGATTGCTGCCACTGGTTTCCTATTTCATATTGTGGTAGCATAAGCCTCTAAAATGCACTTGCCTATCAGTGCACCACATATATCCTCTCAGTCTGCTTTGCATACGGCTTCACAAAGAGCTGCAGGAAGAAGTGTGATAAAAGCCAGGTCAGATATCCATGATGGAGGCCCTGTTTATCTGATCTGTTTCACATATGCTGCTTTCCTTGGGCCAAGGCAATGTGGAGAGGGGTACGAGCAGAAAACCCAATTAGAGACAGATCAAAATTGCGTCTGCCGGGAAAACGATCTCAGATTTCTGTGAAGACGTCTCCACACCCACACACGCTCTCTTCGTGCTGAGAAGCAACACACGCTTCCTTTAGCTGATGAAGAGAACCTATGTTTGTATTGCACTTTTCTCTCAAGCGCTGGGATTTCAGCTATGGTTTGTGAACAATTCAGATGTAAAAATAGTCATTTCAGAAAAAAATGAAGGAAAAAATCATATTTAATCTTGAAATTCCGTTTAAGCTCTCAAACGGCAAGCGCCCATAAATGCCTGAAATTAAAGGTGCAAACGCAGCTCCAATAAATAAATAAATAAATAAATACACTTCAGCTGATACACAGTTTGTACAAAACTGTTGTCTGATGTCTCAGATTATTTCATCTGACTGCGTAGGTTGAAATGGGTCTTAAATTGTTCATGAAGGAATAATGTTGGAGCAGCTGGTGACCTAGTGGTTAGGGTGTTTGCTCTGAGATCAGAAAGTTGTGGGTTCAAATCCCTGGACTGCTAGTGACATCACTGAGGTACCTATGACCAAGGTACCGTCCCCACACACTGCTCCCTGGGCATCCCTCATTGGTGGCAGGCCACTGCTTCACTTGGTGAATGGGTTAAACGCACAGAAAGAATTTCGCATTGTTCACACTGTGTGCTGTGATGTGTTCACGTGTGACTATAAGGGGCCACTTTACTTTAGCTATGAGGTTAATGTTGCTAGCCAACACTAGAGGTCAATAGTCACCCAAATGTTTTCTGTTATCACATCCCTGACTCTCCTCTCAACCTGCTCAAACTGCATCCAGCTCTTCATTAAGGTGCCACAGACCTGATAATGTGATGTAGGATACAGTATGACTTATTGTGAGCTATATAGAAAAACTGTATATCCAGACACTGAGACAGCCTTTTTAGACAAAAAGGTGTGTTTTCAAACACCTCAGGAATAGGAGGACTGATCTAGGATCAGTTTTTGTGGCAATGACCATCATTAATAAAGAAGAATCTGATCCGAGATCAGTCCTCTCCAGCCCTTGTTTTGTTTGATATTGCCATCCATGGCAGTGAAGTTTTGTTCATTTTTATAGCTCAGTCAAGAAGTCTACGCCACCTTAATGATGGTCTGGATGCAGTTTGGGCAGATTGCTAGAAGTTTTAGGGTGTTTGTTGACTACATTGGTCTTTGTAGCTACAATTCAAAACCAAAGAAACAAAATTTGGATGCCAAACTTGTCTTGGCTGGTTATCTAAATCTGAGGTAAGTGGAAAATCGTGCGAATTTGCTGTTTTGTCAACCTATTCATTTAAGGGAGCTTTTCCCCTCTCATTTCACCCGAACAGGTTTTTTGTCTTCATGCATTGTTAACAGCCAAAAAAAAGTTGGCAATCATGTGCAGCATGTGTTCACACTGTTATAGTGCTCTTGTTGTGGTTTTGTACAAGTGGCTTGAAGACTTCGCCAGCAAACATTCACTGAAATTTCAGAGCTAGGTTCTTACACTTGTCAGAAGGTAATACTCACAGTTTCAGATGGACAATCCCACCTTAAGGAGCACAGCTTTGGCAGTCGTTCAATGTTTCTTTTTTTCTGCAGCTGTGAGTCAAAAGGTGCAAAAAGGATCAACCTGGGTGTTTTGACTGTTTGCACTCCACTCCTGCATCTACTGCCCTCTGTGTGTGCTGAATTCCATCAGCCTGGCTAGTTTTAAACGCCATCTCCTGCCGCTCAGACAAAGGAGCATGCAGCTGGAATGCTAACCATTACTCTTGTGTCAAGTAATGCATGGAAACCTCCATGATAATGGAACATCCTTATGTTAGCCGGGCTAATGTGGATGTTAGTTGTGGAGGTTAAGCTGACGTGCTTGACAGATAACATGCCGTCATTCTGCTCTATATATTCACTGCCACTGTTGAAATGAAGCATGTTCCTGAGTAATGTTTGCTCATTATGATGAAAAATACACTTGCACACTAAGCAGCAGTCAATACATCTAAAACCCACCATGCTGCCATCACTTTGGGCCCTCCCTCACTCTGCATAGTGACACATGCTTAACTCTTACAAATAGAGGGGTCAAAATAGGTTCTTCCGGATTTTTTTTTTCTCATATAATTATTTTTGTAAATGGAGTGTGCATGAGAGGAACCTTTTTCAAGTTGGTAGATCCTACTCCAGTTACCAGTTAAAGGTACAGTTAGAACTGTACATTTAGGCCAATAACCATTTAGGAATTGTTATTTTTAAGACTGTAATTGTACCCAATCTTTGCCCAAAAGAGCCACTTACAGAGCTGTTACAGACAGGCTGAGAGAAACAGTAAACTCCAGCTGACTGAGAACTGTACTTCCTGGGAATGTGTAACTCTGCAGGCTTGCTGTGGCATCGCATGTTCATCAGTGTGAAAAATAAACACCTGAGGTCCTGCTGGCGCTTCGGTTGCACATAATCGCCCAAAACAAGGAGCTTGTTTATGGCTTTGTGTTTCATATGGCAGTATGCACTGCTGAACACAACCGAGATGTAATTGTTAATGTTGAAAAGTGGAGGCCGCTCACAAATAACCAGTCTCTTGTGCATATGTGTGTTTATACACTGAGGGAAAAATTCTTCTTTCAGTTCATCATCTGTAGGTTAAACAAGTATATGCTATATTGTCAAAAGTATTGGGACACATCTGTTTTTCAGGGTTTGGGCTAGGCCCCATACATCCAAGATGGCGCGGCCACGTCCAGACGCCTTCCTGACTGCTCCAGACAAACTGTGCTCTTTGTTAGTTTTTTATTTATTTATTGTTTTGTTTCACATTTGCACAATGTACATATTGCTGCTACATTTATATAAATACATATAAAAACCTAAATGTTTTTTAGCTTACATATTTTATTTCTTAACTTGTGGTGCTCCTTGTTTAAGTTATTTACTTTAGATTTGTGTTTTAGAAAATTTCAGATTTGTGTTTTTA
>JBBPCZ010110378.1:0-10687 GCA_037974445.1 Brycinus macrolepidotus
CAGGACTTAAGTTAGATGGTCTTTGTTCTGCTTGAACGATTCATACGTAGATCACTGTGTGTCTTAACAAACAAAAACATTCTTCTGAAACTGGTCAGGTTCAGGGACTGGACTGAAAATGAGAGGCTTTGAAAGTCCTTCAGGAAGTCTGGAGAACTGTTCCTCAAGACTACATTAAAAACACAAGAAAGTCTGAATCTTTGGAAGCAAAATACAAAGAAATGAGGGGTGGCTCAAGATTCTGCATGGTGCTGTATATGTAACCATTCATAATGTGTAGAATAGTCACATAACTTCACACTACCTTAGTAATTCAATACATCTAACATTAATTTAACAAAATGTAAAAAATGTAACAAAAAATAGAGACATTACTGACCCATTACAGGTTTAAAAATAAAGTGCCAAAAGTGCCAGAAGCTGCTGGTTCTTCTAATGCTGGCATAGTTCAGTTCAGTTTTCTCATCCCTGTAAGTTTGCATGTAACTTTCTCTCTGAGATCTCTTAAAGTTATATTTAGCCACTGTAACACGGCACATTTGAAAGTAATTTAAAATGTCATTATCTTGTCCCCACTGAAAGAAGCTGCCGCCTGTATTTTAGCTTGCGGGGTAATTATTGTTAATGGCAAGGCGCTGCATTGTTTCGCAATAATGTAACTGTGCCAATAATTGAGCTTAATGCGATTTTAGTGGTAATCATTAGAACGCACCTCACGCGACGCTTTTGCGCAAGCCGTGCTCAGATGAAGGGGGCTATTATAGAGAGGCACTGCTTCGAAATGAGAAAATTATCCCTGTAAGCAGAACGTTTCAATTTGAGACCATTTTTTGAGCTTTGCGGCATTAGTGCTACATTTATCTCTGTACGACTTTCTCTCTCTCTCTCTGCCTCTCTCTAAATGTCGATCTCTCGCTGTAGCCCTTACTGCCTTTGCATATGTACAGCAAAATGGAAGTTGCAGTAAATTTGGGTCAACACGCATCATCCAGTTGAGTCTAAAACTTAAGAGAACTGTATGTGGAAGTGATCTGAGCCGGTGCATTATTACCCAACGACACCTGACCAGATACTAATGGATAAATTACTGCATTTAACCCTTCAGCAGCAGGGGGTTTTTACCCTTTTTTGCTCATTTCCCAGCATTTAACACTAACATTAGAGAATTTGTTCCTCTGTATTGAATTTTGAACTTGATTTTCAGAGCTGCAGTTTCAGAGCCAAGATTTCAGGCCAGCTGCTAAGACCCTCAATGTCTTCAAACGGCAACTGAAGACCCTCCTCTTCTTTGAAGTGAAAGTGACCACACCACAGCGCACAGTGTTAACAGCATGAAATTCTTCCACTGCATTTAACCCATTCACCAAGTGAAGCAGCGGGCAGCCAAAACACAGCCCCCAGGGAGCAGTGTGTGGGGACGGTACCTTGCTCAAGGGTACCTCAGAGGTGCTTATTAGTCTTGGGATTCTAACCCACGACTTTTTGATCACAGGGCGAACGCCCTAACCACTAGGCCACTCTGAGCACTTGGACTAACGACTACATGTTCATGTCTTCAACAAACTTAACAAACACACACCCAAAAAAACTTTGGATTAACTCCATCTCTGGTAGAACCTTTGTCTTCTAGTAGCTCTTAATTTTAAGTCTAGACTTATTACTATTGTGAGGGGCGTGTTTTCTTGTGGACTACAAAATACTCATGTACGTCACTCTGGATAGCAGAGCCTAGTGGTTAGGGCGTTCGCCCCACAATCAGGAAGTTGTGGGTTCGAAGCACCTCTGAGGTGCCCTTAAGCAAGGTACCGTCCCCACACACTGCTCCCCGGGCGCCGTGTTCCTGTCTGCCCGCTGCTTCACTTGGTGAATGGGTTAAATACAGAGGAAGAATTTCGTGCTGTTAACACCGTGTGCTGTGGTGTGTTCACATATGACAAAATGGTCACTTTTACTTCATAAGAGGGCCTGTAATTGTAATATAGACAGCAAGTGTCAAACCATTAAAGATGTTAGCCTTATTTTATTTCAGTTTTATATCAAAAATGAATTGGAAACAAACCTAAAATGACTGATGTCATTCAGCCGCTACAATAAATGGGAAAAAAGTGTCAGCACATCCTTGAATGCCGAAAACTGCTGGTGTGAAACTGTCATTGAAAATGCTTAACACACAATGCTGACACACAATGGTGTGCTGCAGACACACATGTTCTTCATCAGCCTCCTCTGCTGTTTATGTCTGAAGCTATTCTGACACATTTTCGACTTGTTTTATAACCTTATCGCTCAGCTGTCATCATCCAGATGATGATCACTGATGATGAGTGTGAAATTCCTCCAAAAACTGGTGGTTCTTGTTCACTGTAAATTGAGAGTAAATTAGCACCTGTCTTGCGAGCCTGTGATGGACCACAAAGCTGAAAAAAGTTTTTATACTACATTACGGTTTTTCTGAAGCACTCAACAAAGCCCAGCTTTTGATTGTACTCAGTTACACACAGTGTGGCTTATTTTGCCATTTTGTTACCAGGTTCTGACCAAGATAGACCCAAATGCAGAATAAAACAGGCAGCAGTGTTTATTCCAAAGATCAGCAGAATACAAAAGACAGATACTAGCAGTGTTCCAAAACCAAGGTGCAGTCCGACAAGCAAACAAATCCAAATAGTCAAACCAAAGTGCCAAGAGTCCAAGAGTAGAATCCAAATAATCTGGTCCAGAAAGACAGGCCGAATCAGCAAACAGAACAAAGAGTCAAGAAAAAGAAAGGCAGGGCAATTCAAACATGATAAATCTAATAACAGGATACAACAAACGCTCAGTATACGGGGATAGTCCATGGCAACACTTCGCAAATATGAATGCGGAAGTCTAAGGAATTTATGTCCATTAATTATGTCATGTGATTAGAACTCAGATTAATTAGAGCATTAGGAGTCAAGTGGGGAGGAGGGGCAGAGTCTGGGATTAGTGTTCTGACTGGATGATATGTAGTACCATTGTTGTAAAAGGCTACCTCACCCCTGCCTACTTTTTAAAGTTTTGGCACGCTGAGAGAAAGAGCAGCAAATGGCGAGCGTGTAGGAGAGCAAACACCGGTTTTAGACCATTTATATTTGTTGAAATCAGATTTTACTAATACGAGTTCTAAGTGTTAAAAAGCAGTCGTCCTTTCCATTTAAAGAACTATTTGTCAGGGCAGAGGTCCTTCCAATGGTAGAAGACTTTAGAGAATGACTTTAACATTGAACTGAGAATGTTTCTAATTTTGTGAAGAGGGTTTGGGGAGGGGCTGGAGTCGCTGTGAAGTGCATGGAGGAGGAGGATGAAATGGTCCTGGGAAAATGTAAGGGGTGGACAGAATGGGGTCTACACTGCAGAAGTCCCTTGTATTATTTTTCTTGACAAGACCCATAATCACGACTGAGCTGAGGAAGGTGTAGATCCACTAAGGAGTCCACCCACAGTTTCCCACAATGTGGATTTCCACATTTATTTGTTTGGTTAGCATCATGGAAGTTTTTAGAAATAATATCTCCATAACTTGATCTGAGAGGGGCCTGATCCCAAACTGTGAATCATCAAATATCACTGGACTGGTGTAAACTTTCTTGACTTCTGAGATCCATCCCTTCTTCCACTCTCTCCTCCGGCAGCACCTAAAAACTGTCAAGGTTATCCAAGGCTATCAAATTTTCAGGTGATCCTTCATCAGAAGTATGCCTTTCCTCAGCTCTCAGATCTCAGAACTCAGAAATGAAAGATCTGCCTAACATCCCCAGCTGTGAGTCGTATTCTTCTCTTTAGTGTTTTGACCTAAACATTGCATACATAGATCACTGTGTGGCTTAATAAACAAAAAATACCAGGTAACTCATCAAGTTCAGGGTCTGAAAATGAGAACCTTTGAAAGTCCTTCAGGAAGCCTGGAGAACTGTTCCTCAAGACTACTTCAAAAATACAAGAACATCTGGCTTTTGGAAGCAAAATATGAAGAGATGGGGGGGGGATCAAAACTTTTGCATAGTGCTGAATATACTGTACATTGCTGTATACACTGTATATAGTCTGGGCTTTGAAACCTGGCCTCAGTGGGAGTTCGGGTCTTTTCTGTGTCTGTGTGAGTTTTCACTGGGAGTTCTGGGTTCCCCCAACAGTCCGAAGATGTTTGCATCTGGTGAACTGGAGATGTTAAATTTCCCCTGGGAGTGACTGTGTGCATTAATGTGTTTGCCCAGTGATGGACTGGCAGCCCTCCAGGGTGTTCCTCCATCTTTCACCCTATGAGAGATGGGCTAGGCTCCCGCCACCATGGTAGGATAAACGGCTCACATAATGGATGAACTAAATGCATTTCCGTGAGAAAATGCAAAGTGTGATTGTGTGGTTGCATGGAAACATTGGTTTTAAGGGCAAAAAAAGTTTGTGTTAAAAAAAATCTACTCGCACCGTGGATTCATACCGGCAATCTTCTGATTCAGTGCTCGGTGCTCCACCACTGAACCAAGAAGGGGGCATTAACTCACTGTCTCTTACCAAGCCATTTATGATTAAGGAGGGCTGAATGCGAAGCTGCATTCACGGGCTGATTATTATTAATTAAACCACAACAAATAGTGACACATGTCTCTTTTTTATAACTCACCTGAACTTTAGTGTCTTGAAGTCTGTTTATGAGTCTGCTGTGAGTTTTCCTCCACGTTTCTCTGCATTTTGTCCATTTCCGGCCACCTTTCTGGATGTCACAGACTCTGTCTCCAACACACATTTTAAAGGCGACTCGACCATTCGCTCTCTCTCACTCCTCATACATTACAGAGGCGACTTGACTACAAAAATTGAACACACGCACAACACTGAATTTTAACAGACGTTTTGACTTATGCCAAAATTCAATGAGAAGCGGTGCCAAAAAAAGTAAATAAAAATAATAATAATAATGATAAAACTTAATAGTGTGATTGCTTCCGCGACCAAACTAATTAAATATATGTTATCTACTGGTTTGCAGCTATGTATTGAGTTTGTAAGATTTTTGGTATGAGGGTAGTGTGGAAATCATGGAGACACTTCCACTTCTGTAATTACCCTGAGATTTCTCATCTTCTGTGAATCGCTTATAAACATTACAGGCATCCTGTGGTCCAATTACATTACCCCACCTCCACATGTACAACTAATCCCATCCCAGTAGCACTTTGGTGTCTCACTGTTGAAGAAAATGAGAAACCAGTGAAGACACAATGAGCTGTCTGATCACAAAGGTTTGCACAGAAGAGATTCGTATAATAAACCAGTGTTGAACATACAGCCCTCCCTGAATCAAATATTTAGCCGGAGGGAAAATGCAGAAGGACAAATATTTAGCAGCAAATAAACAGGAGGTGAGTGCTGACACTCCTAGTTGTGTGTGTGTGCGATACGATGCACAACTACACAGCTCTCCTGACAGGCAGTGTGAAAGAATGGCTTAGACTGCACTTTTACACATCACCATTTAAATGAATGACTTCATTTTTTGTTTTTCAAGGCCGAGTAAATCAATGAATCCTGAGAAAATCACACACGCTGCATGACAGACAGGCATATACGTTAACCCACCTCTATCTTTTCCTTCTTTCTACTTTTCCCCATCCTGTCGCATTTTATCTCCCTTGATTTTCCCTGCCTTTCACATTCCGTCTCTCTCTGTAGGCTCAGTAGGGAGCGTGTCAGGCCTGGAATGAATAGGTCGAGCTAAATTATTGAGTGTGAAAGCGAATGATTATGGCATGTACCGCTGCCAATTTACACATGTCTTAGAGTACAAATTTACAGCTCAAATCAATAAATACCTCCAACTCTCGCTGAGTCGGCAGCACCGTCATTTCACCGAGTGTTTTCTTTTTTTTCCCCTCTTTCACTCACTTTCTTATACCCTGGTTCACCTTTTTCTTGCTTTCTTTTCTTCTTTTCTTTCTCACTCCCATTGAGAGCTTTGCTGTTTGGGGTTTATTGCTCCCAGCCGTATGTGTTTGTGTGTGTGCGATGGGGTGGGGCTAAATGGCCAGTGATTTACTCAGTCAACAGCTTCCCGCACAGCACGGCGCAGTCTGAGATGATTGACATCTGGTGTATGTATCAAACCCAGCAGAAAAGGAGCGCTCTGAAACCTCCTGCTAAGACGTATCTGGGTTTGGAGACTCCTGCTTGGAAGGCTTTTTGCAGTGGCAGACTTTGAAAGGTTGTTTTTTCCCTTGCTGGCTGAGATCTGTGAGATCGAAATCATACTTTCTGACAAGTTGGCTCAACAAGGACTGGCTCATGACAAGAGAATCTTGGCCTAAGTGGCAAAATTGACACATCAAAGCTAGGAAAAGCAGTGATTCACTGTTGGTTACGTTAACCAATATAATCAGTATCTGCAGCACCGGTGGGTTTTCTGAGAGGTCGGTATAGTTGACTGTAGCCTGTCCAAAACATTCAATAAACTTGAGAAATGGATTCAGTTCAGTATTTGCAGTCAGTTCAGTTCAGTATTCACAGTTTGTGCCTTGAATTTCTGGTGATCTCAGTCAGCTGAAGTGACACCATCGCTAGTAGTCTGACGGGTCCATCGTTTCCCACTTGTCTCATCCCACTGACTGAGCGAATCTGAAGCACTGGCCAGAAACAGATGGCGCATCTCGCTTTAACAAAGCCAGTGAGAGCGTCACATTGTCAGAGCATTCTGATCCATCATTTCTTCGGAAATCAACTGCTTTAACGGAAGAGTTTGTTTCCTTTGTGGCAGTAACAGCTTTGACTCTTCTGGGGAGGCTGTTGGAACATTGCTGTGAAAATGAGAACAGCCATGAGAACATTAGTAAGGTCTGGTACTGATGTTAGAGTTTTGGATCCCAACACTGCTCCAATTCATCCCAAAGGTACTAGCTAGACATACTTTTGGATATACACCAATCATCCATAATATTAAATCCACATGCCTACTCTGTAGATCTCTCTCATGCTGCCAAAACAGCTCTGACCCATTGAGGCATGGACTCCACAAGACCTCTAAAGGTGCTGTGGTATCTGCACCAAGAGGTTACAGCAGATCCTTTAAGTTCTGAAAGTTGTGAAGTGGGGCCTGCATGAATTCAGCTAGCTTGTCCAGAACATTCCACAGATCGGACTGAGGTCTGAGGAATCAGGTCAGTACCTTGACCTCTCAGTCATGCTCCTCAAACCATTCCTGAACAATGTTTGGAATGTGGCAGGGTGCACTGACAATCTGGAAGAGGGCACTGCTGTTAGAAGAACACTGCCCACAGTATCACACTGCCCCGCTGCCTCACCTTCTTTCCATAGTGCTTCATGGTGACATCTCTTCCCCAGGTAAAGGACACACACACACCCAGCCGTCCACATGATGTTAAAGAAAACATGATTCATCAGACCAGGCCACCTTCTTCCATTGCTCTTCCATGGTCCAGTTCTCATGCTCATGTGCCCATTGTAGGCACGTCCGACAGTGGACAGAGGTCAGCATGGGCACTCTGACCAGTCTGCAGATACGCAGCTACAAATGAAGCAAGCTGTGATGCACTGTGTGTTCTGACCCCTTTCTATCAGAGCAGCATGAACATTTTTAGCAGTTTGTGCTACAGAAGCTCTTCTGTGGGATCAGACCAGATAGGTTAGCCTTCACTTCCCACATGCATCAATTAGCCTTGGGCACCAATGACCCTTCTTGTGGTAGGTACTGACCACTGCATACTGGGAGATTTTCTGACCCAGTCATCTAGACATCACAATCTGGTCCTTGTCAAATTTGCTCAGATCCTTATACTTGCCAATTTTCCTGCTTCCAACATATCAACTTCAGGAACTGACTGTTCAATTGCTGTCTAAAATCTCCCACCCCTCAACAGGAGCCACTGTAACGAGATCAACAATGTTATTCACTTCACCTGTCAGTAGGTTTAATGTTTTGGCTGATCTGTGTATTTACTTTAGGTGTATATTTCTGTGAGATTGAAACAGGAAACGGATGTGACAGTTCAATTTACTCATGTTTGGGCACTCGGGAGATGAAACTGAGTCTGTGCAGCCACTCCGCCCTCAAACGACCCACGCGAACACTCTCACAGTAATACAGATTGTTCAAATGTGAGACTTAGCATTCAAAAGCTGGAAGAGTGCAGCCATGAGTCATTTTGTCAAAAGTGGCAGACGGCTACCTTTAGGAGCCTGGAGACGAGCGCGCAAGTCCCGTGTGTGATCAGCTTCTGAGGCACGTAAATCCCTCCACCGCGTCCCCCTCTCGCTGTATGACCCCCAGCACTTGAGTGTTACTTTCACTCAAACACAATGACACCCTGCTCACAAATAATGACTGGCATTGTTTAGGTAAAGCTGCTACTAGCCTGTCAACCTCTCAAGGGTCTGGAACATCACACAGCCCAAAGTATACACTTCAAAATGACCACAGAACACAGCTTACAGTGCCATCGGGTGGAATAGAGTCATTTCCAACTGCCAGGAACACAATGCGTTAATGGAAAAAGTGCAAATAGGTAGTTTTCCACCCTTAGAAGTTGGTGTCAACAACAGCAGACTGACATTTGATGTTAATCATTTCAAAAAAGGAATCAAGTTCCAAATTCTGAATTCAAGTTCAACACAAGGCTCTATAAGGCAAACTATCAGAAGAAAGTTACCAGTAGCCCAGATGTGCCCCATCCTGGTCCTGGAGATCTAACACCTTAGCTCCAACCCTCTTTTAACACACCTGGTCTGGGTAATTAAGGCTTTCAGAGCTGTATGAAGATTAGATACAGGTGTGGTGGATCAGGGTGGTAAACAGTAGGTCTCCAGGATCAAGACAGGGCACCCCTGGAATTAGTCTGTCAGCCGAGAACATGACCAAAACATGCAAGCAGAGAACCTGTATGCCTCAGTCCATTCCACATGTACAGTACTGTGCAATAGTCTTAGGTACCTGTGCAAACTGTTTAAAGCCATTTTCCTCAACATATGTTGAGAAAAGGAAGTGAGAAGTGTCTTTCTGCTAGCAAAGTTAACACAATAAATGCAAGCAAACAATAAAGCAGTAAAAAGTTTGTAAAAGTAGTTGATATTGTGTGAGCTGGTGAGGAGAACACAGGTTCGGTTCCAGATTTCTCCTCTGTTCCTCCAGCCGTTGTTTGGATTTGTGAAACTCCACCAGCAGCTCCTGATTTAATTTAATGAAGGACTGATCGAGTCAAACCAGTAGTGAAGGAAACTACAGTAATACTGGACTTCCACAAGAACTCAATGATATACTGAACATAACATCACTATTTATTAGATAATATTATTTATATTTATTATTTCTGGTTTTATTTTATATATTTAGTCATGTTAATGTGAGAAAACACCCACTGCTCATCTAAACAGTTTATAAATATTAATTGTGCAGGTGACTTTTGCACAATACTATGTGTTCAAAAGTAGAAGAGGAATCTCCTCAGCTCTTCTGACCATGAAGGTGCACTTTGTAGGTTACAGTTACAGACTGGAGTCCTTCTGTTTCTCTGCATTATCTCACCAACAGACCTCTAATATGTTAGTGTATCTGCTGTGCTGATAAAGATCCACCACCCATAAAGTACCTGCTCACTGGTGGTCCTGTGGGGGTCCTGATCATTGATGAAGGGGATAAAGGGGGCAAACAAATGATGCAGAGAAACAGATGGCCTACAGTCTGTAATTGTAAATTACAAACCTCATGAAATGAACTGTCTGTGTATTTTATTGTGTTTTGAATTTGATGGGAAGTCAATCTTGTAAACATATATATATATATATATATATATATATAAAATACACAATTCACTCCATGACTACTAAGTAATTGGTAATTGTTCATGTATGTTTTGTTTTTTTTTTTGTCAAAAATACATAAAATGGCTCCATGTTAAGGGGGTTTACCAAACGATGCAGAGAAACACATGGTCTACAGTCTGTAATTGTAAATTACAAACCTCGCAAAGTGAGTTGTCTGTGTATTTTATTGAGTCTTGAATTTGTTTCATTTTTGTTTTTACAAGCCTTTTGGAGACATTTTATGTATTTTTTTTTGGACAAAAATCACATGTAAACATAATGAATTGCATAACTAATTATGTAAGCAATTATGTATTTACAGTACAAATGTACAGTAAAGCTACAGTAACACCTCCCTGTCTTTTTAATGGCCATTAGCCCTTCAGTGACCAGTCTGGAACTAGTTTATTGGTGCATTTACATGGAAACTAGTTTTAAAACAAGCTCCATACATTTCCATCTTATCAGTGATGAGGTTCTTACCTATAGATGTGGTGGCAGGGACTGGGTCCTTGGACACTATAAAAAAAAAAAGGAAGAGAGGAAACGTGTTAGACTGAAATGGTACACAGTGGGAGAACATTTGGAGAAATGAAAAGACCTTCACTTTGGGAGCATCCAGTACCTGAGTAGTAAGAGTTGAGGAGTGATTTACTTTGCAGCGTCTTTCCCTGAACGGAGAACGAGCAGGGCGAGGAGGAGGCTACCAGGAAAGAAAACACAAAAGGAGAATTTAGACACACTCATTACATACACACAGACTCACAAACACACAAACATACCTAAAAACACAACCATCTCCATTATAAAGAACTGTAGCAGACATTGGAACTGATGAGAGATTGGTGGGAACTGG
>JBBPCZ010110399.1:0-10686 GCA_037974445.1 Brycinus macrolepidotus
CGTCACTCACGTTCACGTTCATAATTTGTAAACTGATTCGTTCAGTTCAGCGTTCACGAAAAACAGGAACGCGTTCAATAAACGCTGTTCATTGAATGCCTGCTGGCTTGAAAAGATGTTTGTGGTGATTCTGTGGATTCACATGACTCTTACTAGCTTCTGGTCAAGTTTTACACTAAACTATAAAACTAGGCAAGAAAGTGGTTAGTAGTAGAAGAGGGCTGCTATAATAAGGAGCCAGTCCTCCTTGGCCAAAACAAGCACAATGTCAGCTTTGCTGCCTGCTCTTTCTTTACAATCTGTTTTTAATTCCTAGTTAAAAATGAGGACATTTCTGAGGACAGCTCCAACAGGGGACAGACCACCAAAAATGGGGACACCTAGATGATTAGCTCCTGCTGGTACTGCAATTGTCAGTTGGCCAATGGAAAAAGTATTCTGGATTCCCCCAACAGATTCTTTATTCATTGGATCTTCTGCATCTTCTCTGTGATTCTGCCAAACATTAAACCGTTTATGAATAAATACCAAAGCGGAAATTATTAATGGCAGCAAAACAATTTACATTCAGCCTTGTTTTACAGAGGTTAGTAAATTCTATTGAAGTATTATTATTTAGTACCCGGAATAAACTATTTGGTAAGTCCAACAAGTATAAAACTAATTTGTAAGATATGTACTTCTGAAAATTAGAAGCTGAAGTGTGAGCCCATCTACAGGCCCTTTAGAGTTTGAGGGGTTAAATGTGCACTATAAAGCTGTTAAAATGCATCTTCAGAATATTCTCTGCAGGAAAGGAGCCTTCAAGACCACTGGTCCAGTTACCAACACTGAGTACTTTCAGTAAAATTTCTGCTTTACTCTGTAGCAAATGAAGAAACAAGTTAGTTTGCTACTATTGAGCTGCTTTTTGTCTGTGTGATAGCTAAGGAATACAGCCTGGCATTATGGCAACTAGCAAATTCTAGCCTTTTTTCAACCCCTTCCACCCGCAAGAAACATGTAGAAAGAAGGCTGAGATTAATTTTTTTATTCAAACTCATTTTTTCATGTCCGGTGTTGAAATGTAGTTTTAAAACTACAAAACTACAAAATGTAGTTTTAGAACTACATTCTGAAATGTAGTTTTAAAATGACAAAACTAATAAAAGTGTTGGACAGTGTTCATCTTGAAGTGGAGGAGATCCAGAACATCTTTTGGGAGGATGCTGGCCTTCTTGGCGTCATTCCTATATTCAGACCAACCACAGCTAAGTCAAAAGCATGTGCTGTCATTCTCACTGTTTTTGAACAAACTTCTGTTCTGTGGAGACTGATAGGCTGATTCCATAGATTGCCTCTTTATACAGTTTCACCACCTGTGGTGGTTTGTCATACAACAGAGGTGGCTTTGCCAGTATCACCTTGATAGAGTAGGAAATCATAAATAGTACCACTTTGCTCACAAAGGAAATAGATCTTCATACTCCATAGATTTTCTTTTCATATATTGCTTCAGAGAGGGAGCTCCTCAGAATGGTACCTTTCGTTCCTTGTTGCAGAGATTGGCAGTGGCAGTTCCAGACATTGTCAATGAATGGCATCATAAAGTGGGCTGACCTTGTAGATGTCATGACTTTCTGCGGGCTTTTCCATTTACATTTACGGCATTTAGCAGACGCTTTTATCCAAAGCGACTTCCATACACTTAGTACAGGGGACAGTCTCCCTGAAGCAACTTGGGGTTAAGGCCACCACCCCCACAGTAATTTCCAAATTACTGACCAGGTCAAGATGTAAGCACAACTGGAAGAACCTGTCTCAGCTACTTGTTTTTCTAAAAATCCCAATTTCCACATCAGACTTGCAATTTGTAGAAACAAGAAACTATATCACTCCCAAAGTCAGGGTTTTGATTTGATCTGTGCAGACATGTTTGAAGCCCATTGTGCCAGAGCATATATGTGGGTATTATCAGCCATCAAGTCAATCTTCTCAAGAGGTACTTACTTTGTGAAGTAATTATATGACTTCATATGCCCAGTAATTTCTACTGGGGGCATTTCCAATGTAGTTTGGATGGTTGCAGATGGTCCTTGGTGCCATTTAATCTCATGTTTATTGGTGAGTGCCATGCTACTGTCATGTCGGGTACACTGGGAGGACACAACTGCAGGAATTGGCTTTAGTTTCTCAAACAGGTTTAATGAACTCAACAAGAAGGGTGAGCTCTCTGAACTCCAAACAAGAACACTAGAGTCAATACAAGTAGGTGGTTCCAGGAGAAGGCTCGGTAAGTAGTTCCACTTATTCACCATAGTGGAGACGGCTGCACACCTCACGCCTGCAGAGACAAATGGAGGTAAACACAAAGGAACAGTCACTGGTACTGACAGGAGTCCTGTAGGGCCTCTAACCACTGAAAACGTGGCTGAGTAGAAGGAAGCTCCCCAGCTGCCACTTGGAGAGCCATCCACGGTGTAGAGCACAAGGGGATCTCCCACATAAGTCCAGAGGCTGTTACAAAGACACAGGCGTAGGTGAAATACTTCATAAAGTTTCGTACAAACCCGAGACGTACACTGGTAGAGCTTGGTGACCACGCACTGTTCCTCCGGACCGGCTGCGTTTTTAAACTCAGACACACACAGAGACAACCAATCACACAACACAAACAGTCATCCAGCAAACAAGATCCGCTTAACTTAAATGAGACACACATGGACATGTCATCAGATGCCTAGCAACCCGGCTAATGTGCTCTGTGCCTAGGCTCCCAGTGACCAAGCACACAACAACACATGACGTCATCACTCTGCGTCCAGGGCTGCGCTTAGTCAGAACTCGGGGGACAGGCTCCGTAAGGGGCGTGACCGAGGTGGCCCAGACGTGACAGCTACCTAGTTCTCATTGCTCCTTCATCTCTGCTGCCTGAACATCATCCTCTCTAGGCTTGTCAGCCTCTACTGCCTGCACATCCTCATATCCTACTGTCTCAACCTTAGCTGCTCAAGTTCTTCCAACATTAATGGAACATCTGTGCTGTCCCTGTCTTCCCCCGAAGTCCATAAATGAAATGTATTAAACATTTTCATCTGACTCACAGAATTCATACTTTTTAATTAAACACTAATTATAAGTGTTAAATAAGGAATTATTCTGATTAATATGTATGTAATTGGTAAATACTGTACTAGCCCTATGTCACATCCATGCCGCCTCTGCCACGCCCCCAGCGGTTAAGCTCACCGGAGTTCCCTGTCACGTCCCCCCTCTGTCTGCGTCATGGTATGTCCCGGCATGTGAGGTATGTGCGTTTCTCGGCAACACACCTGCCTCCTGTCAGCCCTCATGTTCTCCCCACTGATTACCTGCCTTAGTTCCCTCGTGTTTCCAGGTGTCCCATGTTGTCTGTTAATTCAGTGATTATTGTTTGTTCTTTGCGTTCATGTCTTTCCTTTAAAAGCCCAGCCGATCCAGAGGTCAGCGTGCGGTCACCGGCATGCTCTCCCTCCCTCCCGGTCATGGTCTATGGTGCTCTGATACACTGGCTGGACGAGAACTGTGGTCTCTTCTGAAGTAAGAGGTTAGACTCATGTAAGACCGGACAGTGGACTGTTGACTTGGCTCTTTGTGTGTGTGTTTCATGTTCCCTAGTGTGAACCAGCAAGGCTGAAGTGCCCGTAGGCTGGACTACTCCTTAGTGGCTCTGGAGGCAGAACTGCCTCAGACCCTTATGCTCCTTGTGGCTCCTGGACAGGAGCAACCCAAGCATCGGGACCGTATCAGTGGGACAGAGGTCCTTTTCGGTGGTGAACGGGTCCCTTCATCGTGACTCAGAGAGAAAGTCTTCTAGTGTTTTGTGTTCTGCCAAGTCTGTCGCTCTTAAATGATTATTCAGATTAAAGCCTGTTTGAGTCCTGTTTAAGCCCTGCATCTGTGTCTTCCTTTCCTGAGCCGACATAACACCCTATTTTATTTTTTCACATACCGACTGAAACAACCCTTGATTTCTGACAGGTTTCTGACAGAGCATCCTACAGAAGTTCAAAACACTGCTTGAGTATATACTCTAGGTACAATATGATTAAGTTACACTTAATTATACTTCCTTACTTAAAAGAAAATTGATACAATTTTATTACAGTGACAGGGAAAACTTCATAATCTGGTTGGTATAATATTAATGCATATTAATATGCATTAATATTTAAGATATGAAAAAATGGTTCCTACTCTTCCTCCTGTTGAGTCTACCTGCCATACTTGTCTTCTAAGGTGTCTAAAACTTTCTTTTTAAGCTAATAAGTAACAATCTGACTGGTTGTTTAGAAATCAAAAATTGAAATTTTCATTGCATTGTGCTTAAACACATGTCGATTACAGTGGACTCTGGGTCCAAATGGGTTAAATATCAGAAATGAAGGCGCCGGCTGTTTGCCCAGTGTAGCGTGATCGGTGAACCCACACGTGGAGTGACGCGAGAGAGAGAGCAGGTGAATCACACACTTTACTCTAAGAACGCTCTCGCTCGAGAGTAGAGATTCATTTCTGGGACCTGGTAGCGGCCACGTGACCGGTGTGCGTGACAATACACCCCTCTCCAGAGCCATCACCAGATGGACCCAGCTGGGAGGATACCCAACGATGGTAGTCCTGAATGAGGGATGGATCCAGGATGGGCCGGCTCAGAACCCAAGACTGCTCCTAAGGACCGTAGCCCTCCCAGTCCACAAGGCACTGGACACTCCAGCCCCTCTGATGCGAGTCGGCACATGGTAAAAGCAGGACCACCGTCTATTATGCAGGGGGGTTGGGGTCAGGGTCCGGGGGATTCATGGGGGAATAAAATAGGTCTTGAGGTGGGTGATGTGAAAAATAGGATGGATGCGAAGGGAGGCAGGCAGCTGGAGCCGGTAGGTGACAGGGTTAATCAGGTGAGTTATACAGTAGGGTCCAATGAAGCGGGGGGTGAGTTTGCGGGACTTGGTGTTGAGATGTAGGTTGCTGGTGGAGAGCCATACCCTGTCACCTACCCGGAACAATCGTCCCGGGGGGTGCCAACAGCGATGTTGAAGCGTATAACGGCAATTGTTGGGCTGACAGTACGTCAACCTCTGGTTCTTGGTGTTCGAACATTGGAGGCTGGAAACTGTAGCACACCTCAAATGGGCTGAATCCAGTGGCGGTGGAGACATGGAGGTTGTGTGACAGCTCTGCCCAGATGAGGTAGCAGGCCCAGGGGCACTGATGATCAGCGACAAAGCACCTCAGGTAGCGCTCCAGCTGTTGATTGGTCCGCTCCGTCTGACCATTAGTCTGTGGGTGGTATCCAGAGGAGAGGCTGGTGGTGGTGTCGATCAGATGGTAGAAGGCCTTCCAAAACCTGGCGGTGAATTGGGGCCCTCTGTCTGAAACGATGTTTAGTTTGTTGGATGGTCAGAAGATTCTGGTGGTCCGTCCAGACTGTAAATGGTTAACTGCCACCCTGGAGCCAGTGATGCCATCCAGAGCCCACTTGATGGCCAGCAGTTCACGGTCCTCCACACCATAGCGCTGCTGGGTGGGGTTGAATTTCCTAGAGAAGAAACTGCACCGGTGCAGTTTCTGGTCTGGACCTTGCTGGGAGAGAACAGCCCCAGCACCCACATCCACCTCCACAACGAACGGCTTGGCTGGATCTGGATGAAAGAGGATTGGAGCAGAGGTGAACAAGTGGCAGAGTTTGCAAAAGGCTTGGGTGGCTTCAGGAGTGAGGGTAAAGCGTAGAGTAGAGGGGCCTCCAGCTTCTGGGGGTCCATGGCCACACCCCGGGAGGAGATGACAAACCCCAAGAATGTAGTAGAGTACTGGTGGAAAGCACATTTTTCCAACTTGCAGTACAGTTGGTGGGCCAGCAGCCGCTTTAAGACCGCCTTCACATGCTGGACATGTTCAGACAGAGTGTGAGAATAGATGAGTATATCATCTAGGTAGACGAAAACCCAACTGCCCAGTATGTCCCGCAGCACGTCATTCATAAACTGTTGGAATGCTGCGGGACTATTGCACAGACCGAAGGGCATAACCAGACTTTCATAAAGGCCGGTGGGAGTGATTAAGGCCATCTTCCACTCATTTAGGCACTCCTTAAGTCCAGTTTGGTAAAATAAGTAGCACCAGAGAGGGCATCCAGGGTGGTGTTAGTCAGTGGAAGAGGCTAACGGTTCTTTATCGTGATTTTATTGAGCCCCCAATAGTCTACACAGGGCTAGAGGCCACTGTCTTTCTTTTTCACAAAGAAGAACCCCGCGGTGGCGGGAGAAGTGGCGGGCCTGATGGTACCGTGACGTAGCGGCTCCGCTACATACTCCTCCATAGCTTTCTGTTCTCCCGCAGAAAGGGAGAATAAACGACTGCGGGGTGGAACCATGCCGGGCAGGAGGTCGATGGCAAGATCATAGGGTCGGTGGGGAGGGTAACTCGACAGCACAACGTTGCATGGAGACAGAACTCCTGACAGGTCGGGCCCTACTGGAGAACCTGATTCTAGGTCCAGGAGATGAGGGGGTCGTGCTTCAGGAGCCAGGGGTGACCGAGGATGATGGGAGGTGAGGAGAGAGAGGTGACGAGGAACTGGATGGACTCGTGATGGTTGGAGATGGATAGGATGAGAGGTGAGGTCCGATGGGTGATGGGGCTGGTGGTGAGGGGCCGACCGTCGACTGCGGTGATGTTAACCGGCTGGGATAACACCTCAGATGCCACCCCCAGTTGAGCAGCATAAGCCTGGTCGATAAAATTGCCTGCCGCCCCCAAGTCAACGAAGGCAGAGACCTCGACCCGTTTGTGGCTTAACTGGAGGTAAGCCTGAACCGTGAGGCGGGAAACGGTCAGTAGGGTGGAGGAGATGGTGATAGTACCCTTTCCCGGCCGGAGGGGACAGACCGCGCAATGATGTTTGGGGGAAGCGCAGTAGGCACAGAGGTCGTCACGGTAGCGCCTGTCCCTCTCCTCTGCAGTCAGAGAGGCGTGCCCTAACTGCATGGGTTTCCCTGCTCCTGAGTGGTCCACGGGACGAGGTGTCCTGGAGTGGGTATGGTGGCGGCACGGTACGAGGGGCTGGCCTCGGACGTGAGGTCATGCGCTGGTCAGTGCGCAGGCTGAGCTGGATTAATCCGTCGAGTGTGGCGGGGAGCTCACGTTCGGCTAGCTCATCCTTTAAGCGGGGACCTAGTCCCTCATAAAAGGCCGTCCAGAGCGCGGAGTCTCCCCAGGTGGTTTGCAGCGCCAGGGTCCTGAACTCTGCAGCATACCAGCTCACGGAGCGGTCTCCCTACTGCAGATGGTATAGGTGGGAGTCGGTCCCCACCTTGCTGTCTGGGTGGTAAAAGGTGTTATGGAGTTGGCCGTGGCCCCTCTGCTGCCTGCCCGGTGAGGAGGAAGATGAGAAGTACAATCCGCCGATGATCCGTCGCATACCTGGAAGGTTCTTACTCTAAGAACGCTCTCGCTCGAGAGTAAAGATTCCCATCAGGAACGTGCATTCTTATACACACACAGAGTCAAAGAATGCGGGCTCACCTGCATATATACCGGGTGACATGCTTCATTTCCGGGACCTCGTAGCGGCTATGTGACCGGTGTGCGTGACATTAAAAAAGAGGAGGGTTAATAAATATTGTATATTAAGCTATTAAGAAATAAATATGATAAAAACAGGTTCTTTGAAGCAATGCCATAGAATAACCATTTGTTGTTTCCAAAAACTTTAATGGGATGGTTCTTCAAAGAATTATTCTTAAAAATGAAAGGTGGGCTCTCTCTAGCTCTCATGATGCTCTGGAGAAAAACTTTGACTTCCTCTTCTGGAGCTTAGGTGCAAGTACAACAACAGAAATAAACTATGTAGTACAGGTCACCATTACTGAAATATTTTGGCACTAACCAGCAGAAGAAGGGTTAACACCTAACCACCAGGTGAAGGGGTAAAGGCCTTTATAACAGGGGTCACCAACCTTTTTGAAACTGAGAGCTACCTCTTAGGTACCAATTAATGCGAAGGGCTACCAGTTTGATACACACTTCTGAAATAACAAATTTGCTCAATTTACCTTTAATTATATGTTATTATTAATAATTAATGATATTCATCTATGTGAAGACACTGATCAGTAATTATCAACAATGATTTAACAAGGTAGGAAACAGATAAATATCAATATGCAACACTTTATTTCTATAAATCTCTGCAAGTATTTACATTTTCAAATGATCACTTCTACAACTTTTTATTAGCCACTAACAATTTTTAACAAATCATGCACTACGTTGCACCATGTTTGCACAGATTATCAATTATGTAACTTACAAAAATCAACTTTCAGATTTTACTGAACTTATCACCAAATTTTTAACAAAATTATCATATGTTACATTTAACAAACACATTTGTTTTTCAATAATCAAATTCAACTTTGTCATGACACTGCCATGTTGCCACTGAGAACATCTGGTATCTCTTTCTTTGTCTGTTAGTGGGAAGCCTGGCATTGCATGCTGTTCACCAGTGTGTTGTAATCTGGGGTGTAACTTGACACTGCAACTCTGAGTGAGTCTTGCAGATGTGCATCAGTGAGGCATGTTCTGTGTTTGTTCTTGATGAAGTTCATGTCAGAAAAGGCTGATTCACAAAGATAGGTTGAACCAAACAGGCTGGCCACCTTCATAGCTGCTGTACATACACCACTGTACTTTTCTGTGTCAACAAGGCACCAAAAGTTTGGTGCAGCCTGATAGGCTTTGAGGTGGTGGTCATTTTGCAATGTTACAATTTCAGTTTCCACCTGTCTAGCATCCAAGCTGAACGTTGCACTTAGTTGCTCAGCAATGCATGTTGTGTCCACGTTCATGAAAGGATTGGAAATGAACGACACACATGGCTCAAGCTGATCAAGGTCACAAAACCTGTTCTCAAACTCTTGCCCAAGTCTGTTTATGACTTGAGAGGACTTTTCTGCAACTTTGTCAAAAGTCTCAGATGCAGAAGCATTGTCTTTTAGCACCATCCGCACAGAGGGAAAGTGCAGCACCTTTTTTTTCTGTAAATGCACAGAGAAAATGTTCATCTGAGCTTTAAATGCATTTAAAGCACTTACCATGTCAGCAACAATCTTACCTTTGCCTTGCAGCTCACAGTTCAGATGGTTCAGTTTCCCAGTATTGTCTGTTAAAAATGCAAGGTCAAGTGTCCACTCATTGTCCTCCAGCAGCGAGGTGTCTTCACCTTTGGATTGCATGAACTCCTTAATTTCACCCAAAAGTAACAAAAAACGAAGCAAAATTCATCCCCTGCTGAGCCATCGGATTTCCGTGTGTAGTAGCAGGTCACCATATTCAGCTGACAGCTCCTCCAATAGCACCTTGAATGTTCTGTGCTGTTTAGCTCTGGAGCGGATGCTGTTTATGATCTTCACGACGGGAGTCATGACGTGCCCAAAACCAATCACCTTTGCACATAACGCCTGCTGGTGAATGATCAGTGAACTGTTGGGAAAGTTTCATCAATGCTGTCAAATGCTTGTGTTGAATAGTAGTAGAGAATGTACACTGCTGTACACTACAAAACAGGAGGCAGAAACTGTTTTACATTAGAAACTTTAAACACAATCTACAATTACAAACTCTGAATTCTTAATCTCATTACTGGGAAGGTGGACAAGAAGCAAACACTATACCAGGATAATATTTATTTAATATCCATAGTTTGATTTCCCTACTGTAATCTGTGTGACTGATATTCTTTAGTAGCACATGTGATTGTAGCATTAATGCTTCATAAAACATTGTTAGCTTTCAATGTGTGATCAACAGAAGTCATTTCAAACAATTTGTAAAAACCTTAAAGCCACCACTGTCTTGTACTGAGGTTTGCGAGATGAAGACTAAAATTATTACCTGTTGGAACAGCCTGGGGCCTGTACTACGAAGCGCGATTACTGGCTTATCACACTAAGTTCGAGAGTAACTTGGTCACGTGAGGTATAACTTCATGACTAACCCGTACTACGAAAGGTGAACAGGTTCGACCCGAGGTATGTTGCCATGGCAATTTAAGCAGGGTCTCAATCCTGCTCCGACCAGAATATGTTCTTATTTAGGTCGCGGTTTAGTGTACCCTGCCCTCCACAAGCCCCGCCCCTCCACACACCACTTCTCTGGAAGATCTGCAGGACCTCAGCGCCTGAATTGTGATTGGCTCTCTCCGCAGGACGAGGGTTTTTAGAGACCGGCAGAATCTTTATTGTAATTTTTATTAAATTGTTTTATTTTTATCTTTATTTTTATTGTAAAATATTCTATTTGCACAGGCGAAGTGAGGCTTAAACTGAACACAATTTCCCCACATGATTTCCAAGGGCAATTGGGTTGCACACACATCACTATCAGGGCACCCCTGGGAGAGCATGAGGGGATTATGTGAATTGGAGATCAATGTACAAGTATCTTTCATCATATCTTAATTGATCTGATATATGGGCTATGGACTACATGTTGTCCTACATTAAGTTCACCTTCTCTCCACTTATTGGATCCACATAAGGTGGTGATTCAAGATTTAAGATTCTTTATTTGTTACATGCATAGTTATACAAGTACAACACGCAGTAAAATGTATCTGAACATGGTGATTTGTATTTTGTTAGTCTCATCCTTAATTCATATTGG
>JBBPCZ010110419.1:0-10685 GCA_037974445.1 Brycinus macrolepidotus
ACACACTCACACACACACACACACGAAACTCATCCTCAGACGCACACACACACACACACACACACACACACACTCTCACACTTTCACTAAACCACACTAAACTGGGGCTGCAGCCCAACAGCTGACACACCAACTGACGAACACACACAACCAACAAACACACACCACCAAGAAACACACACTACCAAGAAACACACACAGCCAACAAACACACACTCACACACACACACTATTGAACCACTTGACACGTGTCAAAGCTACACCAGCAGTCGCCCCTGCAGAGCTGCTGTTTTGGTTCCAGCCTTTATAAACCGTCTTTATTGGTGTATTAATGGAGATCTATAGGATGGAAAAGGTTACCTTCTCTATAAAGTATGAAGGTTTTTGTTCGACACTAGGAAAATTGGTGCAGTATGTGAAACCTCTGAGACCTGATTTTGTTAAAATACTAAATTGGAAGAGATTATTTTTATTTTTTTTTCACTCATATGTATGTATGTATGTATGCATATATACTTATTTTTCATTTATTCAGCCTGATGATAATATCTCATAACATGGAAGCAACAGTTATTCCTCTCTCATGATGTATAAAATTATGTTTTACCTGCAATTAAATAAAGATTAAAAAAGTAAAAAAAAAAAAAAGAATATGGTGAATAATATTACATAATATGCAAATGAGTGCTATTATCCGCCTCAGGTGTTTACCAATGAATCTGTCGTGATAACATGAGACAAACATAAACATTTACGTAAATTATGAAACTAATTATATTACACCAAATTGGGTGTAATATGAGTGGGTTTTAAGGCAAAAATATGAGCTCACCATGCTTGAAGACATTGTTAGGGAGAATGTTTAAGATTCTGCCGCGGTGCAGGAAATGGGATTTGCAGCACTGTTAGCTTGGTGCTAATATACCTGAAAAGAGCACAGAGGTGCTAATGGAAGTTAGCATTGTCATCGTGAGGGTAACTGGGTGAAAAAAAGCTGATTATAAAGGAAAGTGTATCTGCATTAAACACTGATGTATCATAATCTGTTTATTTTCATATGATACAAAGTTTAAACATGACAACAATATATTCCTAAATGGCGCCAGAAGGTCCTGGTCCTCCTTTAGCAGCCCACGGTTGCTTGGCAACAATAATATAATCTAACTGAACTAAAATTTCTTGACGCGATTTTGTCATAATATGATGTGCTTAGATGACTCATGACCCACAGGCCTGATTAGGATCTCTCTGTCATACAGTTTTTCAGTACTGATGATATACATGATATTCTCAGAAAAGCATAACGACAATTTATCACAATAGATAGAAATATCTCACAGATTTGCTGTCGTGTCCCACAGCATATTGTAACATCTCTGTTTCATTGCAATATGATATTTACTCCACACTGAGAAGCCCGAGTTTGGAAGCAGTTGTCTTCATTACTCGCTCTATTCTAATATTTAAAGCCTCCAACAACGTGTACAAGTGTCTGAAATCCCCTTTTTCAGCACAACCAACCAAAATGATAAATTCTAAAAAATAATTTTTCATAAAATGTAACTATTTGGACACAACTGACCCAAAAATTAATTTATTTACAGTTTTTCTCTGTCTGCACCGCCTTCAAAACCGTAAAAACACAGTCAAAACACCCCCAACACACACATACCCCTTCCACACACACCCACACTCACACACACCCCTTCCACCCCCACACACTCACACACACCCCTTACACACACCCCCACACTCACACACACCCCTTCCACACACCCCCACACTCATACAAACCCCTTCCACCCCCACTCACACACATACACGTGACTGGGTCTCTCACATCACTTGTTTTTATAAGGGGGAATAAAAGTACATTTAATTATTTTGACTTTTAAATGACACTATTTAAGTTCCAAATGCCATAAAGTTTGTTTTTTGAAAGTTTGAGATTCTACACAATGTACAATCATGAAACAAGGCTTTCTGTGACGTCTGAAGCTTCAGTAAAGATGTACTTCTGTATAAGACCATGTATTAGAACCACTGCACTTCCACCACGCTGGTGCCTCGTTCGGGTGCTGAACGTTTAGGAAATCAAGCACGACACCAAGGCAAATTGACGATCAGACACAGACCAGCATCGACACACTCCGTATAAAAGCGTGCAAATTAAAGTGCTGCTCCGACTCACACCTTAATGCACCAGCCATCTGTTCCGCTCATATCCAGGAGTGTTTGATTCTTCTCCGTGCGGCACATCACAACCCGGGGAACATAAATAACACCACGCTTTCACGCAGGGTCTGCCACAGAGGCGCTCGCTAAACAGTGGTTATGTCTTGTCTTGGACTCCTCCTGGAGAACAGCTGGTGTAGTCACTCTCCGCCGAGCTCCCGGGAGCCTTTTTTCCACCTCAGCAGGCTTTCCTCTCTCCAGCAGCCACGCTTCAATAGCAGCTCAAGAACCCGGACGCAAAAAAAAAACATCCCTGGATCGTGTCGGCTCCAAAGAACAGCAATCTCGCCCTCAGCAGGGGCACCATCTCTCGGAAAACAGGGACGAGCCTCGCGGGTACAAAGTCACAGACTGTAAAACAGGCAGTATAATGATCCTAAAGTGAGTGATGCAATACTGTACACACACACACACACACACACCACACACACAAACACAGGCCTACTGGGTGCGGATGAGGATGCTGCACCATCTGTAACTTCAATAGAGATCATTCATCGCTGCTGTGTTTAGGGGGCACAGCCCCCTAAATTTAATTAATTAAATAATTAATTAGGGGTCATTAGGCAAATTGAACTGTGGGGGGTGTTCTGAGAGTGGAACTACTCAGCTAAATAATTTCAGGGCTACCCTTCAGCCAGAACATTAAAACCCACCTGCCTGATATTGTATGGGTCCCCATCATCTCACCAAAACCGCTAAGCCTGGACTAAAGTTCTGAGGTCTGAGGTTCTCCACCAGCAAATCCTTTAAGTCCTGTCAGCTGTGAGGTGGAACCTCCATGGATCGGACTAGTTTGTCCCACAGAAGCTCAATCTTATTGAGATCTGGGGAATCTGGAGGGACCTTGAGCTCTTTGTGATGTTCCTCAAATGGTTCCTAAACAGTGTTTGCAGTGTGTGGGGGGGGTCATCCTGCTGAAAGAGGAACTGCCATCAGGAACAGCGTCTCCATGAAGGGGGAACTTGGTCTGCAGTGTTTAGGTGTCAAAGGAACGTCAACATGAATGCAGGACCTGACCACCTTCTTCCATCACTCCATGGTCCAAGGAGCGGAATGCACAGAGAGCTAAATACACAAAATGATGTAGAATGAGGAGGTGGGGTGGGGGTGGGGAATGGTCCAGTTCTGAGCAGTAAGAAGATTAATCTGACAGTATGTGATCTCATGGTCTTTGATCTAATTTTACAGTAAAAACGAACCATCCAGGGAAAAAAATCTCTATGCACTGATTAGAGATATGCTGAAAGAAGAAAACCACCACTTCTTCAAAATATATGCATAATCATTCAGAGTGGCTCGATAAAAACCGTTTTGTAGCCAGATGTTTGAGATACTTATGATATGGACTAAAATCTGGAGAAGTACATGCAGGGCATTGTGAGGCAAAATTGTCCCCGTAAAAAGTTCATCAACATCCATATAAACACTCAGAGACACGTGGAGCTTCACTGGGGGGCGATAGAGAATAAAACGGCTGGATTTGTGTTGGAGACATCTGGTTCCATTCACCTCCACTGTAAAGAAATCAGGGTCAGAGCGATTTAACACCAGTCTCACTCTGAACTACTATTTGCATCGTAGACACTGAATTGCTGGCAAAAACTGCTGGAATTCTCCTTTAAAGTGTAGCTAAGCTGGCTTCATTAAGGCACTGCAGCGCCAGAGGCCGTGTTAGCGCTGCTGCTAGCCAGGCATTAAACCCCGGGTCAGCCGTCTCTCTTATCGCAGTGCAAACAGAGCTTTTCCCTCAGCGCCGGATTCGACAGCGACGGCATTCCCAATTTGTTCATTTGTGATTCCTGGACGCGAGAGAGCCTGATAGGATCTGCGCCTGGGGAATTACACACTCTGCCTGGAAGCTGAGAGAAGCAAGATTGCACGAGTCCGAAACTGGTGATGGAACCAGTGGGAATGTGAGTGAAAGAATGAAAGAATCATTTACCTTCAGTTTCTTGGACAATGCTCTCGCACACTCATCCCACACCCCAATTTGGGAATTAATTTTCTGATAAGTCTGAGCGTTTCCTCTGATACCCGTCTTATCAGGGATTTCTGCGCCTGACCACATAAACAAACCACTCCTCAAGGGACGCGAGCAGCGTCACCCATGTTTGAGACTTGTCCGGCCCCGTTAAGAGCCTCGGATCTCGGACTCTGTCAGTGAGGAACCTCAGGACAGGGATGGGGATATTCCACTGGAAGATATCAGAAGAGACAGTGAAGCAGAGGCCCGCTGGGGGAGTGGTGTACTTCAACTTTGAAGAGGTTATGTGATCACTAATAACCAGAAAGGATTAGGTCTAATCCCATCCTCAAGGATAATTGGATCATCCGAAATGAGCTCCAGTCCAACTTCTGAAACGTCAGAAGTCAGAAAGACCCGGCCTAATAGCTTTCAAAGATTTGCAATTTGCGCTCTGTAATTGAACCCCGAGACGTCAGGAATGCAAATTCAACCACAAACCCTTTGAAAAGTTGAAGTGAGAAGAAGCGAACGAGCTAAAATGGACGTTTATGAAAACGACAAGCATGTCTGGTATGGTTTCACTGTGTGCACCATTTTACACTTTTCAGTTCACCATTTAAAAATAAAGGGTTTCTGGAGCAATGGAAGAATCACTTTTGGTTCTCAAAGTGAGGGCCTAGGACAGCAAAGGTATAGCCATGGGGTCCCTGAATTAATTTATTAATTTGTAATGTCACTTGCGTGGCCACTATATTACATACACAATAAACAGCCCATCACTCTGTCTATATAGGCAAACTAGGTTAGTTGTCTATATTGGCAAAACTTTTGCCCTCCCCCTGAAATACAATCGCTCACCCAGTGTGCCCCCCAATTCCTTTGGGCTAGAGCACTGTCACTCTGACAATGCCAAACACCATTGGATCAAAGTGCTGCCGATCCCTGCTGGATTTGCAATGCAGGAACAATAAAACAGAAGAGACACAGCTTGACCATTTTTTTGACCCTGGGTCAACATAAACGTAGACACCCCCCTCCCATTAACAAAATCTCATGTCCCCCCAAACCAAAAAAATTGTTACTGGACTGAATTCTGTTTTGTCCAGGCCAGCCCTCCATGATCCTATATCCTCCACTAATCAACCAACACATAGGTATAGTAATTATTCCTTGTACATTTATCTCCAAATCCTTAAGGCCTTCAAGTGAAGTGTTTGTTACCAAATCTCTCAGTGGGAACCCTTTCTGCGAATGAGACACATGAATGCGAAGAACCTAATGAACCTCCACATGTAAAAGTTTCTGCAGAAAGTAAAGGAACCGTTCAGATGAGCCAAGGACATTCAGGAGTCTGATGCAATCTTGGAATATCTCTGTCTTTTCTCTCGTTTCCGTGCTTTAAGCCAGAATAAACAGTTGCCTCTCTTGTTCTGCTGCTTCAGCACCTTTTCTCCAGAGCATGTGACCCTCTGAGACAAAGCCTCAGTCCTACCACCTGTTCTGCTTGACCGCATCCTCGCTCCCCCCAGTCCGGGTCTCGTACCCAGCAACCCCCCATGAGGTAGGACTCTAGCGGGACCTCCATTCAACCCTCTCACCTTTGACACACACCACAATGTCCGGGAGCTGTGGCCTTCAGCCTCTGGAAACACTGCAAGTGGAGGCTCTTCACCATTTGCTGAACAGGGGCCCATTCAGAGAGCTGCCCTGTACGACACCAGCGATGACACATGTGCCGCTCTGGAGCTCCAAGTCAGCAGACGGGATCGTTTCACTGACAAACTGCTGGAACATCCTGCTTTACGGGCTGACGTTCTGCCCGATCCTACAGATGTCCTGGCCTGGGAATTGTTGTACAACTTTTCATCACAATGTAAAACTAGGACACACGGTCCCTGTTAAAGCCATCCACCGCTGACAGAAAGTGAATTAAGCGAGAGAAGGAGCGTAGCTTTCACTTTTCCCAAGGGCGACATAAGAATCGGTGGCTCAGGCCGCTGTCGGAGGGCCATCGCTCCATGTAAAGCTGTAGTCTGGCAGCTGGGGGGACGTTAATATTCTGCTGAGCCCTTGTTAATGACAGAGGGCCAGAGTGCACACTCTCTGAATGGAATAATAATGAGGGATGAAACACAGCACTTCAGTGCAGCACTTTCCAAGTGACTTACTCAGGATGAGCAGACCGAAACAGCATCTTCTCTGCACTTCTAAGTAAGTGGGAGAGCAGGTCTTCAGGTAGCACGGTATTCCCCGGGTATTCTATGGTCCAAAGGTTTTATGTACAAAGCAAGAGTTCATTTTTTAATAGTGACTTTCAAACCTCTTTACATCCCTTAAAATTAAACACTGACTTGGTTATTGTGCTTTTAAGACTCAGGTAAAATACCAGATGTAAGCAAATGAGCTCTGTTCTGATTGACTGACTTGTATTATCATTCAAAAAGCAGTCAGGGCCAACTCCTTAGAGTTTCAGTGTGAATGGGCGAGGGTAAACCTCCGCAGGCTGATCAAGCAAAAATGTAAAAGTGTTTTTGTGACACTGACTTAGCATCCACATATGGACTGTATGGACTCAGAAGTGGATGGAAACTTAATTTCCTCTCTGCAAGGAAACTACTAAATCAGCTGACCAAATTCCTCTTCGGATCCAGAGCTGGAGAAGAGGTAGCAGAGGAAGATTTCCACAGCGACAGAAGTCTTGGCTTGACGGTCTATTCCCAGCGGGAGCTTGGAATAAAGCAAAGGCTCTTATTGTGGAGGTTCTGCCCAGTGTTTAATCCTTCTTTTCTTACATCTTTAACAGTCCGGATGCAAAGAAACAATCCTTGTGTCTGTATTTGTGTCTCACCGCTGTCAGAGCTGACGGTGGGGGGGTGTGTGTGTGTGTGATTCCTCCTTAAAGTCGGTGAGGGGAGCTTTCTCGGCCAGCTTTACACACTGCAACCTTTCTTTTCCGGCGGCACGCTGTCTCAATGTGGATTACGCAGTAAATGGACAGAGACGAATGCCCGTGATGAGCACGGCTGCCCGCTGAAAGATGGTGTTGTTTCCTTCTACTTAATCTCATTTAACCGTGAGACATTCCGTTATCCGGAGGAGATCAATAAAAGAGGGCGAAATCGCTCCCTTTGAGCTCTTCCTCGCCTCCTCTTTAATGAGTATCGCTTCAGGTGTTTGTTTGTGGACGGCCTCAACTTTCCCACACTCTTGCAGAACCAACAGAGCTTCAATGTTCCAGCGCAACTTTGATCTACTAAAGCAAGGAAGCGGAGGGTCACCGGTCAGTTTCTGACCATTAACTCTTCAGAGTGGCACCTGAGTGTGTTTTGCAACATTCAGCAACGTTCTAACATATTCTAACTGCTGACCAACTTAGGTTAATTTAGATTCAATCTTTACATTCTGAGTTTTATATTCATACCATTTTACATCTGACAGTCCATCAGTCACTAAATCACACTAAACTCGGGCTGCGGCCCAACAGCTGACGCACCAACTGACCGAGAAACAAACAACACCCACAAACACACACATCCAGCAAACACACACTTGCTGTTTGATGCTGTAAAACAAATCTTTACATTTTACACAGCTATTGAACCACCTGACAGGCGTCAAAGCAACACCAGCAATCGACCCTGCAGAGCTGCTGTTTTAGTTCCAGCCTTTATAAACCGTCTTCATCCAGAATTTATCTTCTCCCTTATTCACTCAGCACTACTAAGGCACTGTAACCATAGTAACCACAGCTTGTGCAGTTGTACAACATACAATCATCCTGATGAACAAGTCAAAGTCAAACGAGTGACACCAGCATTGAGGCGAAAATCATCTCACTGACGAGAAGATATTTAGCTGGTTTGCAGTCAGGCGGCGCAACCAGAGCAGACACAAGAACAAATCACAACACAAAGTAACTGCCTGCTGGATTTTAGAGGCAAACGAGCAAATAAACTCACAGCAACGGGTAGATGTTAAACTCCCCGTCTGAAGGGTTAAATCATCACAAATCTTTTACATAAGGGTCATAAAACCCTTTCGAATATGAGATGAAGGCAGGCAGTCAAATGTGCCTACTAGCTCATCAGAAAGCACCTCAATTCGGCCCAGGGGGAGGAGTCACACTGCTGAACCTATGTGATTGACAGTTTGCTCTCTCTGAGAGGTCAGTGGGATCGACTCGACTGCAGGTTGGTGGGGGGGGGGCTGATTCACCAGAGCAGTAATCAAGAGAAAAGGGCAGAGACTCGCTCTCACGTCACCCTTCATTACAGCCTCCTCCTCGGTCCGCTGCTTTGGTGAATGACCCTTAAAATAGCGCAGCGGGGCACACTGCATCTCCTCACGGGGCATTTCAGGACAAACATGGACTTTTTACAGCGAAGGACTTCCCTGAGTGAAGGAATGAGCTCCGGTACTCGACCAGTTGGTCAGATTTGCTATTGTTTGGACGTTTCAGGCAATTTAAGCTTATTGAAGCTCTTAAGGCTACTTCATAAAAAGATCATACTGATGTGGAGAAGAGCTCCAGAGGTCCTGCAAAGTAAGGAGGTGGAAACGTTGCAATCAACTTGCAAGCAATAAAATAAAAATGTGTTAAAAAAAGCAATTTTTTTGACCAGCAGCTTGTTTCCGTCAGGCCGACCTTTACCTTTAAAAATACTTCACACAAGTACGTCATTTCTTGCAAAAAACTGCTGTTTGGTAATCTATTAAAAAAAAAAAGCTGCAAGACTTGTTTCTGATCATTCAGGAAAAATCCTAAACGATCATGTAAACGCAGAACTAAACACAGACGAGCAGCAGGGCTGCGTCCCAAACGGCTCCCTGCTCCTTACATAGTGCACTAAAATACAGACTTCTGCACAAACAGTGTAGAACACGTCTAACACAAAGCCGCTGGAGACTCAACCATGTGTGCAGAAC
Organism: Brycinus macrolepidotus; assembly: GCA_037974445.1. Classification (NCBI taxonomy): domain Eukaryota; kingdom Metazoa; phylum Chordata; class Actinopteri; order Characiformes; family Alestidae; genus Brycinus; species Brycinus macrolepidotus. The sequence continues at coordinate 9,131 of JBBPCZ010110419.1, forward strand.
TCCAGAATGGACACACTGGGACTATATGGGTGTAGAAACTGGAGTTTTATAACTTACATAGCGCCCCCTAGAGGAAGCAGGGAGTCGTTTCGGATTCATACGGATGTGTGTTATTGACAGCTTAGTGGTTGAAGAGAAGGAAAAGATGCCTCTGTTTGGTTTGGTTGTCGTGCATGACATGTAAACACAGACGGATTTACAGAGTTATATCATCTGTTTTATTAAAGATGAAATTAAAAACACCCCAGGAACACTTTAAGCCTTCCAGTCTCTTTCCTTTCTACCATTATTTTGGATGGATGTTTGGCTTTCTCACTCATTACTTGGTTAAATATCAAAATATACACCAATAAACACATCAGGTTGCAAACACTCACCTAACCAAACAAGCGCTGGGAGGCTCCGGGTCCCAGCGGACGCTTCAGGTCACTCCTTAACACACCTCAGCCTTCGCTGTGCGTCTTAATAGCAGCTGTCTGGACGCCGGCGCAGTGGGCGAGCTGTGATTAGCCGCCGAGGGAGGAGGAATAATGAGGAGTAATGGCTCTCCATCATCTGCATTCAAACGGGGTCCGCGGCTCAGACCTCTCGCGTAGCATGTTTTATTCATCACGGGACGTATCCGGCGCTTTACACCCCCCAGACATGTGTACACACATGCAATTTATGCTGTTAATCGTGTCCCATCACTCGCGGCGGAATAACAAGTCCCTGGAGCGGAACACCGCGCTCGGATGGGGATGCTAATAGTGACATTAGTCATTCATCAGATGCGCCGATATAAAGAGGGTCCGCAAATTAAGTCATCTTCCCATTGGCTGCTTTGTTTCGTCGTTATCAGAATACAGGCTATTAATAAAGAGAGGGAAATAACTAAAGCATGACGACAACGCCGGTAATCCGAGGCAAACAATGACCCGGAAAAAAAAAAGACAGTGTAACAAAAGGAGACATAACGGCATGTAGCAGGGAATGCAGACACTTAATCTGGCCAGATGTCTCTGTTTTAGGGGATCACATGAAGCATCTGTTCAAGTATATCAACCCCCCCCAAAACAAAAAAAGGGCCCAGTCGCACCTGTGCCTGTCGGTCCCCACACGAAATTACATCTGTGCTTTGTTTCTGTGGCTTAAAAACACAAAAATGTTCGGTTCCTAATATTTACACACTCACAGAGACCCCCGAGGACCCAAGGAGTCGAAAAAGGTTCCAAAAACGGTCACTGAAAAAGTACTGATAGTAAAATAAAAATCCACTGTTAAACAAGAATGCTCTACTGTTGCTTTGTAAAGGGTCACGCTGAGTCACTTTCTTTATATTTCATATAAATAGGACTTAATTACGGCTTGAAAATTCCAGATTCAATACTGGATCTGTTCACATTAAACGCATTCATGAGGCTGATACATCTTATCCAAAAAAGCTACAGTGTACCGTCCTATGCAAACATCCTGACCCACCCCTCATTTTTCCATATTTTGCTTCCAGAGATCCAGACTGTCTTGTATTTTAATGTGGTCTTGAGGAACAGTTCTCCAGGCTTCCTGAAGGACT
>JBBPCZ010110440.1:0-10685 GCA_037974445.1 Brycinus macrolepidotus
GTGTGTGTGTGTGTGTGTGTGTGTGTGTGTGTGTGTGTGTGTGTGTGTGTGTGTGTGTGTGTGTGTGTGTGTTTGGTCATGTGAGAGTATCCTCATCTCTCTCTGAAAGACAGTGTGAAAGTCTTTAGAGAGATGACATGGCAAAAAGGCCGAAATGACATCTCCGAACTTCTGCCTTAAACAGAACGTGCCTTGGCCACGGGTGCGCGTGTGTTACGCAGTGTATCGCAGTGTATGACACATTCCACCACATGATCTGAAGATTATATTGTCTGAAAGGTGAAACTCGTCTAGTTTGGTGAAATTAGGCCTGTACTTGCCTGGTGACGAAGGAAGAAAATAATCCACTCCAAAGGGTTTGTGGACATCCTGATCAATGTTTTAAGCAAGATCTAAACATTTTAATATTTTAATTTGACAAACGTTCCTGCTGAAGGCGTGAAATTCCTACCTTGTACTTTCACTTACTGGCCACTTTACTAGAAATACATACCTTGTACTTTCACTCACTGGCCACTTCATTAGAAATACGTACCATGTACTGTCACTCACTGGCCACTTCATTAGAAATACGTACCTTGTACTTTCACTCACTGGCCACTTTATATGAAATGCTTACCTTATATGCCCCTGATTACATATAAATGCTAATAATGTAAACATGGTCATTTGGAGTGAATTTAATGTGAACTGCACCATTGTAGAGATTGTCTGAATTGTTTACAGTTGTGGTAAGTGGAACTGGGTATAAGTGCTGAATGTCTCTAAAAGCTTCTTCACAAAAAGGTGTTGCACTAAATGGTTACCAATATCTTTTCTACTTAAAGAAAGTTGTTGTAGGATGATTTTGAGAGGGGTTTGGCCTTAAATGTGTTTTTAAGCCATTCATGGTGGAGAGGTAGTGAAATAGTACCAGTAATATTTCAGATATACGTATACGTGTCCGTAATATATACTTATTTCAGATTTCCAAGTATTTTACCATCGTCTACATTACATGAGAAAAGTCAGGAGACGTGGAGGTTCACTGATAATTCTGGATAGTTTGTAGACATCACAACCCCTGCTTACAATCACAGCCACTGGGAAGAAATCTGACTTTGCACCTTGTTCTTCAACGCACCATTTCACATGAAACCGCTCTGAATAACTCAACCAGGAAGTGTCAAAAAATGAGTGGAATTCCTTTTAACAGCTCAATGCGGGCGATAAGCGGCCCAGATGCCGCCCAGACCAGAGCACTGATCTAGAGTTGCTCAGCAGGAAAAGCCTTCAGCCAGATTTTTCCCACTTTTGACAGTCAAAAATCTTAACTGAACTTGCTTTTAATGTCTTTCGGTCTCATCCTGCTTCGAATTCTGCTATGGCAAAATCTTATGGATGCCTTGTAAACCGGTGATGTAAAGGAGAGTCCTTTGGTAACACTGGAGAGGCTGTGATATTCTGTGTCCAGTCCAGATTCATGTGGACTTCAGTAAGTTGTAAAACTGAGTAAATGTACTCACCAGTATTAAAAACACCTGCCTTGTACTTCCACTGACTGGCCAATTTATTAGAAACACTTACCTTGTACTTCCACTTACTGGCCAATTTAATAGAAACACCTACTTTGTAAGATAAGATAAACCTTTATTGGTCCCACAAGTGGGAAATTTGCATTGCTACGGCAGAAAGTGGACCGAGCAAAGTTACAAAGAGCTGCAAAAACAATAGAGTAAAAGCTATACAACCGTATAATATAAAAACCACACTATGCAAATAATACAGTAATATAAATATAGACATTTGTGTGTGTGTATGTAAATATATATGCGTAAATAAACCTATATAAGTATGTGTATATGTACATAGTGGATATATATGTGTATGAACACTGGACATATATATATATATACACAAGCAGCAGGCATTGACAAACAATAATAATGCACCAAGACAGATTCCTCATTGATCACAGTAATCTTTCATCCCAAAAATAGCACGTGTTGCAGCAGAAAACCACAAAAAAAATATATACTTCTACTGACTGGCCAATTTATTAGAAACACTTACCTTGTACTTCCACTGACTGGCCAATTTAATAGAAACACTTACCTTGTACTTCCACTGACTGGCCAATTTATTAGAAACCCCTACCTAGGTCTTCTATATTGGTGTACAGTTACACATTGTAAACCATCTCTTGTTACACAATTACCAGTCCCCCTCTCCCCCCAACCATCATTACACAGTTGCCGAGCGCAGGGACACTGTTGACCAGGTAGTTTTGGGTGATGCGCCATTCTCAGCAGTCACACTAAAATAGCAGTGGCATTGTAATACATGTGGCTAAAGCTATTTTAAGCTCTATGTCATGAAAATTACAGCCGGAGGGCTCTCGTGCTTGTCCTGAGCCACGCTAGTGCCGATTGTTCTGACGTCAGCTGAGTTCAGGATGAATAAAAGGAAGAACGGAATGAATGGAGGCTCAGGGAAGTCATTAAGGGACTTTTCTACACATGACACAGCAGCTACAGGTGAATGTATTAATACATAACTGCCTGCCCACGGGCCTTTGTGAGCAGTGCGCTGTGTTAATATTGCTGGTGAGCGTTCAGTTGTGTTATTAATAGCAGTTGGGTTTTCCCCTTGGCCTGGTGGAAAGGGGCCTTTTTGACTAGTATGATCCAGTTCTGTGTTATGCAATCTCATCATGATTTGACTGGACTGAAATCAGGAGTCTCCAGCCCTCCAGAGTTTTCCTTGCTTCAGTCTGGAGAAGTTCCTGCTATCATGTGTATGTTCAATGTAATTAATGTAAATATAGCAGTAAATATAATAGTACAGTGGATGGACATACAAGGAAGGTGGTTCTAATAAAGTGGTCAGAGAGTGGAAGTACAAGATGGGTGTTTCTAATAAAGCGGCCAGTCAAGAACTATTTAAACAATGCAGTTCATTCACGCTCTGTATCGACAGGTATGCGTCACTTTCCATTTGTTTTGAAAAAAGAATCAGCATTTAAAAAAAAAAAACAACTTTTAACCAAAAGCATAATAAAATACCTCCATTTATAACATGAATGTGTCGTGGATCGAAAGTATTTTCTTTCAGAAAAACTTATGGCAGTGTTCACAGGGCTACATACACACACACACACACACACACACACATACACACATACATTGTTCTTACAAGCATCAGTTGTTATGAGAGGTGCTGAAATGACAGCAAAATGCACTAAACCAGCCTTTATGGAAACTGACACTTGGAATAAGCTTTAATAATTGCTTATGTCATTTGTCAAAATGCTTTATGTAGGTTTATGTCAGTTGTCATGAAAGGTTTATGTAGGTGGCATGAATCCTTCTAATACTGGCATTCAGTCATTTACTGTTCCTTTGGGGCAAAGTCATGCTGGGTTGTTTTTTTTTTTTTTTGCAGTTGGACTTTGTTTCACTTTGAGTATTTGGTGCACTTGTACCAGTGCAACACCCACTGCCATGCCAGCATCACTGCTATGGTGGGAACATTCTACTCAAGTGGTCAGCAGTGGTCCCATTCTATAGATTCTGTAGAGGGGGGATTGATGAACTGTGCAGCAACAGATAGGTTCAAGGTTCAAGGTTACTTTGTCATCAGCAGCTGTGTACACGTACATAGTGAGATGAGACCACGTTTCTCCATGGACCACCGTGCAACATGAAGCAACATACAACATTCAACAGTCAACAGAGTGCAAGTTACGACAGACAGTAGGCAATAGACAATCAATAAATAAACAGACAACAGATAGACTATAGTCAAGAGTGGTGTTTCTGATCAAATGGCCAAGGTAGTCATTTCCAATAAACTGGCAGCTCATTTTAGATTGTGTCCTTGACATGTTGGAACAAAAGCAGAAGAAGCAGAATAGGTGCTGTAGCATTAAGACATTTTCCATTTAATAAAGCATCTAATCTTATATATAAAAATACCCCCTGTCATGCACATTGTCATGGTTTGCATTTATGAACGCATGGAAATATTGTGACATCCTTTTTCCGAGTGCTGTTTTGAAACTAAAAAGACCCTTTAAAAAAAAAGCCTCAAAAACAGGAAAGCTGTGTATGTTTGTGTGTGTCACCAAGGCTCAAAGAGCAAAGAGGGGTGTGTGCGCGCGCGCGCGTGGAGGGATTTCCCGCTACAGAAGTGAGAGGTTGTAAGTTGTAAACACAGTGCAGGGGAGGCAACAGTAGTAGTCAAGGTTGTCTTTTCTACTTTGCGACTCAGACAATCATGCGCTGGTGGTTTCAAACCGCAGAGGACCCGCCCCCGGCTTGCTTCCACTACGCAATTTTAAATGACTCATAAATAAAATGTAGTCAAAAATAAATGGTGGAGGTGGTTCAGGTAGGGGGGGAGGGGGGGTGTTGGGGGTGCAGATGGCAACCTTAAGGCCCTTCTAGGCCTTCAGAGAAAACCTAATGCTTTCTGGTAAATACAAAAATGCAGAAGTCTATATTTTTTGGTATAATTGTTGTTTAATTGAATCATACTTGTAATTAATGCAGTATTACTCTTATTTCATTATTAAGTGTGGATTGGCCAATGGAATTTAAATGCCCAATGGAAAATTATCCAATCAGATTTTTCTCTCTGGTATCCAGCCCGATATAGCGTAGTGGTCAGGCCTTCAGGTGGTGGACTGAAGGCCTGCCGTGTTTAGATTTAGCCCAAACACAGTTACGAACTAATGACGTTTTGATTTCCATTGGGTGGGACCAGTTTTGTGAGGCCACACATCCCTCTAGGCCTCCTGGAATTTTAAGATATGTTCCTAACTGTGAATACGAGCGGGAGTCTTACCAGTGGGTTTGCGATGGGGTAAACAGTGGCAGTTCTATCTTTACTGAAGGAGTCACTGTAGAAATGCAATATAAGTGAATTTCTTTTAGTGTTCTTAACTTGGTGCTAACATACTGCTAGAATTCTATAGGCGTGCTAACAGACACTAGCATTATGGTAGAGGAGTGTTGTCCTCATTCTTAGACTTGACCTTGTTTTTGTTTTGTTTTTTTTAATACTGCACATGATGAATTATGCAGCTCCCAAAAAAACCCCAAAAAAACACACTAGTGGTCATTCCTGGAAGAACATTCATGAGGGATGGTTTTCCAACCAGACGGTAGAAGCTCTACATATGCTGAGATCTTGTTTTCTGCAAGTTTTTGTTTCAGACATAAAGCCATACAGTCTATGTCTTTCTGAAACATAGTTTAAACAGAATCCTCCCAGTCAAAATGCCTTTAAGGTTATAAAATTAATTTAATCAGTTGTGGCCAAGGGTTTGACCTCTCCTCTATGTTGATTCAAAACCTTTTCTAGGTTGATTTGCTTGCAGGCTTTCGCTCGTTTGTTATTCCACCTGCATGCTCTCCGTTACGATGGCGATCAGCAGTTGAAATATGCTTTGCATTCAGAATCAGGAAATGGGGGAATTCTAGTCAACCGTGTGAAACTAGGGAAAAAGGCAAATGTTCAAAGCCTTACGGCCTAGATTAAAGTGGCTTGATACTAATTGAAGCAGTTTTCCAGAACCATGAGCTTTCTTTTCACAAGTTCGTGCTAGCTTTGTTCCCACTGCCACATCCTTCCTTCAGATGTAATCTATCAGTCAACACTTGTTTAGTGTCTGAAGTTTGCTGAATTAAGTTTCACCGTGGGTCGGCAAAGCCAGCAAGTAGCACAAAGGCCCCAAAAAATTACTCAAACTGTGTCGAGTTGTTGAGTAATGTCAAATAGACTTGCTTATGTGGTTTCTGATGCTGTATGACATGTCTATAAAGATGTTATACATAACATGGACTGACGTTTGTGTGTGTATATACTCACACGCACTTAAAACCACTGACAGTTGAAGTGAACACTGATGATCTCATTCCTGTCACACCTGTTGAGGCCGCAAGTGAACAGTCAGTTCTTGAAGTTGATGTGTGGGAAGCAGGAAAAATGGATGAACCAAAGGATCTGATTGACTTTGACCAGGACCAAACTGTGATGGCTGTGATGACAACTTCTCTGAAAACAGCGGGTCTTGTGGGGTCCAAGGTGGACGACTGGTAAAACCATTAATAAGCAGTTTACACTGAAAACAGATTTGGAAACTGTCTGAATCCCAAGTAGCACTGACGCTGAGACACTGACAACTCAGCTATGTGTGGCACAGATGCAGCGACAGTACTGGGTAGATCTCCCGTTGAGTCGTGCTTGGCCACATTGTCATTTGTAGAGTAGAATATTCCTGTCCTTTTTAACTGGAGCCAATCCCAGTGCTCATAGGGTGAAAAGTAGAGAAACTCCCTGGACAGGTCGCCAACCTATCACAGGGAAGATAAACACACACACACACACACACACACACGGTCACACCTAGGGGCAATTTAGCATCTCCAGTTCTGCTGGCGTGTATGCCTTCGGGCTGTTATAGGAAACCGGAGCTCCTGGCAGAAACCCATGCAGACAGGAGCTGGGAACTGAATCCTGGGTCTTCTCACTGCTCAGCAACAGCACTATCCACTGCAAGCAATAACGACAGTCTTCTTAGACCAAACCAAGCCTTGTTTGTAGGCTTTGGCACATAAGACACATACAGGCAGTATTCTGTTTTAAATGTTTCATAAAGGAGCATAGTGAACAGTCAAGACAATGAGGAAATTTTTTAAAAACTGGAATGATAATGGGAGGCCCTAAGAATGACTGGGCAGTATCCTAACTAATAGTGATGCACGAGTTGACCCACAGGTTCAGTTCAGCTTATTAGAAAAATTCACAGATGCGGATAAGGCGGGTCAAAAAGTGGCAAAGCAGGATTCCAGCTAAATTGTACATAATCAGTGGAAACATTCTGGGTCAAGTTTGAGTTCGGGACGCTGATTATCGAATCTTTATGCGGCTCTGGCGGGTTGGCTCTCATAATAGGTCGGGCGGGTGGGGGTCATGGAAAACCTGGCCTGTCCATCTCTACTAACTACTGAATGCGGGAGTTCTTTGAGATACACCCCAATATCAGCATTATGAAGGCAGCTACACGGGTGAGACTGGAGGCCAGTTAATAGTATGTGTCGGTTATAAGAGATCAGAGAAGTTACAGGACACTAACATTTGAATTTTAATTATTTGATAACTTTATTGCACGGTCTACAGGTTGACCAAGGGACACATTTCACTACATGTTGTATTTATATAACTATATATCTGACAAATCTTGATTCTTAACACATCCTAGAGAGGCCAAACAGTCAGTGCCTGATTTCCACATACAAGAGTACAAGAGTACACTGGAAGAGGTGGAGAAATAAAAAAAACAGAACGGTTCTGGCAAAGCTCACAGTAATCGTCATTTACCAGGATAGCTGATAAGCACTACACACACCACAGCTTTAAATCATTACCTCCATGACACTCTGTGTGCCATGACCTTCACACCTTTTATATCGAGACCGATACATAAACTAGAATAAGGGGAAGAAAACGTAGACCCCCGAGGAATGGAAACAGTCACATAGTCTGATGACTCGTCTACAGAAACCGCAATCATCCCCATGATCACTGCTTTTGACCTTTACTCTTCCCAGACTTCGGTTCTCACGAAGAAACTCCCTCTTATCTCAAGTCAGGGGTGTGAAGCAATACGAGACCATAAATAAACATTTAACCTCTTAGGTGGTCAGTAAGATTTAACGGAGAAAATAATGAGGTCATTATGCAGCCCAAAGGCAAGAAGGAGTCACTGCCACAGTAATGTTCAGAGACTGCTGATAACAAATACCACCTACACTTCAGTAAATGTCCTGCAGTCACAATACTGATGGTTTAACATGCGTTTCTAAACTTCTGAAGTTCAGTCCTTAGTCCTTCAGAGCTGGGGGGCTGCACATCTTCCACTCCACTCTCCAGCCACCTCAGGCGAGCTCACGTAGCAGTCAGTTAGCAACAGGGATTACAGAAAACAGTAAAAAAATAAAAATAAAATTAATCCAGTTTAGTCAGTATTTGCACAGTCATTTTACACACTGTTTAGTCACAGTGGTCTCTCTGGGGGACAGGTGGGCAGCATGAGACAGAAAACAGTTGTCAACATGAAAGCAGAGCGAAATCATGGACATATTATGCAATTATGAAATCTCCAACAGACACATTTTCTCAACGCCAAAAATTATGACGTCCAGTGTGTGGTCATAAATACACTGACAGGCATATGCTAATTACTTTTGATAAAGTTAAAGCTGTAACTGGAGCGGCTGGTGGTCTGGTGGTTAGGGGGTTGCCCCTGTAATTGGAAGGTTGTGGGTTTGAATCCCAGGAATGCCAGTGGCACCACTGAGGTACCCTTAAGCAAGGTACCGTTCCCACACACTGCTCCCGGGGCGCCCCGTCGCTGGCTGCCCACTGCTTCACTTGGTGAATGGGTTAAATGCAGAGAAAGAATTTCACACTGTTCACACTATAAGGGCCACTTTACTTTAAACCTGTTGTCAGTATTGAACTCATTACCACAGTAAACTACTAGGCTAGCGAGGTACGCAGTAGGAGCTTTAACCACTAAGCTACAAGAAACAGGCCTCCCAGAGTGAATGTGAATCCCATTTTACTGATAAGCTCACTTAAACAACAGCCTTACATTGCAGCATTTCGAGTCATATACAATGGATACATACAAAGTACTTCCCTGGCGGGAAACTGGAAAATCTGCGTTCCGAAGGTTCCTGTAGATTGTTAATTTAAGTTAAGATAAGATAAGATAAGATAAGCCTTTATCAGTTCCACAGGTGGTAAATTTGCGTTGTTACAGCAGCAAAGTGGACAGAACAAAAGAAGAAAGTAGAAGCAGCGTAACCAATAGAATGAAAACTATCCAATATAACAGTATAATAAAAAAAACTGTACACTATACAAAATATTATACAAATATATACATATACATAAGTTTGTGTGTATATATGTATATATATATATATATATATATATATATACACACAAACACACACACACACACACACATATATATATATATATATATATATGCATGTACACATTGGAGTATCTTTAGGTGCGTAGGAGGAGCAGGCATTAAATGAAACCGTAATACTGCGCCAGAAATATTACACGTTGCACACAGTAATATTGCACCAGAAATATTACGCATGTTGCACGAGAATTTCCTTTCACAAAAATGGTGCAGAACCAAGTGACTAGAACAGCCTTCAGAGATTCTAGTGATGTTGGTTATGGTTACTGATGAACGCTGAGCAGATATGCAGAGGTTTTGTTAGGATCGTGAAACTTCAGGGGCTGTAGGTGGGGTGGCATATTCACAATTTCTGAATTGTGGGGTTTTGGCTGAGGTTTGGTTTCAAAGTTTTGAATTGATGAGGGGGGCTGTCGAACTGTTCTCACCAAGGCCGTGTGTCACCACACCTCCACATTTTCTTTTTTCAGATCCTGGGCTGGACATAAAATATTCAGGTCTGTTTCCCCAAACGCCCAGGCCTAAGAACGCCCCTGCAGACAGCCTTCAAAGTTTGGGGGAGTTTTTTTTTTTTATTATTATTGTGGTGCCTCATTTGTGAGCTCACTGATAGAACACATAGACACGAGGGCCTCTTGTGGCCACTGAAGGAACTGCATTTTAAATCAGTTCAGTAAATTCATGTCAAATTATGAAGATAATTCTCAGTCTTTCACCACTATGAAATATCATTTGGGTCGTTCTTCACGATACTGACAGAAAGAAATAGGAAGACGTTATGACTTTGCTTCTAGAACATCAAGAACTCTATATTTTATTAAGTATGACACACATGACACGTGTGTTCATTTTCTCTGCAAATTACTGGTTCTGTTTCTTAAACTGTATCTAAGTCATATTTTAATGCATTCTCTTATAATAAAATATGAATGAAGAGCAAATTCTTTTTTATTCTTGCATATAGTTGAATTCAGTTCTAATTTATTTGTAAAGCACCTCTGCAACAGGTGTTGTCCCAAAGGAGCAAAAATCAAACTCGAAGGAAACGGTGGAAGTGGCAGTGGCAAACTTTGAAGACCTTTGAATTGCATACAAAATAATCTGTGTTGCTTTGGGATCACAAATGTTCAGAAATGGTCCTGATTAAAAGATCAGAGAGGAGGAGCAGGGTGCTCATTTTCATTTACTCAGTCTGGTTCATTCACCTCAGACTGTGTTCATTTATGTGCTGTTTGTTAGTAGGTAACACAAATTGTTGCTTTACTGCCAGATTTACAACAGGGGGCAGTGTTGTGGTGTTTTTACAAGAAAATAGATCTGGGATTGTGACAAACTATCTATCTATCTATCTATCTGTCTATCTATCTATCTGTCTGTCTGTCTGTCTGTCTGTCTGTCTATCTATATCTGTCTATCTATCTATCTATCTATCTATCTATCTATCTGTCTGTCTATTATAATAATTATTAAAGGGCTCATATCATGGATTTTTTAAATTAAGAGTTTGATGTTGTGTGACCGCACTGTTACAGTTTAAACACTCCTCCATCCATAAACTCCAAATATTGGAATGAAGCTGCAAAAACATTTTATTTTGATTTAATTGTTTCTGTGATGTCCAGTGGTGGAGGAAGTACTGAAGCTTAGTACTTAAGTAAAAGTACAAATATTCTGCAAAATATGTACTCAAGTAAAA
>JBBPCZ010110491.1:0-10684 GCA_037974445.1 Brycinus macrolepidotus
CCCCTGGTTTACTTTAGCTGTTGGTGTGCAAAGAGGCATCCTGTTGCGGAAACGAACACACACACACACACACACACACGCGTGGAACTGCTAAGAGGTAGCGTGACACCACCGCAGGCTCGCGGCTCGGAATAGCATGGAGCAGCATAGCATTATGGGAAATGGAGCTATCAAAGGGGCCAGATGCATTTTATCTGGCTATCTCTTCTTCTTTTCCTTTCTCTTTCTCTCTCTCTGTCTCTCTCTCTCTCTCTCTCTCCTTCTCGTCTATTTTGATCCCCTATGTTTCGTTTCTCAGCTAATTTGGTCCACAGTGAGTCAGAGGAACAGAGAGAGAGAGAGAGAGGGAGAGTGAGGGAAGAGAACAAAAGAGAGAAAAGCTGAAGTCATGACCCAGTGAGGAGAGTTTCGGAGCTGGGGGAGTACACGCGGGTCAAGACGGACCTCAGGGACTCCTCGTCCCGACTCCTCTCCGTCCTGCCCTGCTCTCATCTGTTGCGGTTTTCCCTGTGCTTTTTTGTGTCCGCCCCCGGGGGGGTGGAGGGGTTTGTTTTTAGAGGCTCGCTCGAGTTTTCTCATCCCAGTGTGGCGTTTTCCTCGGCGTACATCCGCATCAGATAAGACACACAAACTGTGGAACTGTACCGCTATCACATCTGCTCCAGCCTCTAAAACACGCCTGCAGGGGGCCACCCTTTGATGTGTGTACGTGTGTGTTTGTGTATTTGTGTATATGTGTGTACATGTGTGTGCGCGTGCAAGTTTATGACTGTTTTTATACATGAGTTGTATGTGTGTGTGTGCATAAATGAGTATATACAAGTATATGCATGTATGCACGTGTGTGTGTGTGTTTATGTGTATATGTACATGTGTGTTTATGTGTATGTGTGTCCATGTATGTGTATGTGTGATTGTGTATCTGTTGGGGGTGTAACAATTTTGAAAATTCATTATTCGGTTTGATACAATACAGTAGTGAGTAATTTTTCAATATAACAAAATTAAGTTAAAAAAAGATTTCCATAGTTTAAAAAAATGTCTACTTAATTCAATCAGTGATATTTTTTGAGTAATAGTGAATTGTGGAGAAACCACAGAGATTTTTTTCACAGTGGTGGGGAATGGAACCTGGAGTCTTGATGTCTACAGCACAAATATAGCACAAATATATTTATTAACTGTGCAAACCCAGCAGTGAACCTGTGCTTGTATATCGAGTAATGTTTATCATGGTAAAGTGGTGGTACATCAGAAAAAACAAAGAAAAATCAGTCGTCTTTGGGGACTGCTTTGTCTTTCAGTGTCTCACATGTACCTGTCCACCATGAATGGATTTTAAAAATATATATACATTTTGCTCTAAAATGTCATTGTTAACTGTTGTAGAACAATGTCTCAGACTTCAGACAGCATATTTGCAATTGTAGTGTAATGACTTACTGTGAAGGAGGTTTTAGAGGCGTTAAATGCTTCAGACGTCTAGTTCTTATCACCGGTACTCTCAAACATACTCGGTAAATTTCTCCCCAATGTACCACTTCAAATCTTAATGTTAGAATTCTGGAGAAATAAAAATCTGGAATTCCTTTCCAAGGATTTCCTGCCTTATATTCATATGTCAGGGTTTCCATTTTTATATTATTAGAGCATTCAGTGTTACAGAAGTCGATAACTTTATAATAATGCTCTAAACATGATCTAATAGGTGCTTATGAGGAATGTGCTTTTCCTCATGTTTTCAGAGGAGGGAGGGTCCGCCTCATTTTCGGCTTGCTTGTTTAATTTTAGCGACGCTTCATGCAAAAGAATCTGTGTTAGACTACGAGGCTCATGTTGAACATTACAATACATTATATTGTTGCACTTCTAGAACGCAATTGTATTCAAAAGTTTGAACTGCCCCGATCAGCGTACGTGTTGCGTCGATGGTGGGGAAAATAAGTAAACACCTTCTGCAGGGGACAAACTTAAATACGTGCACAATTTCTATTTATGTGCAGAGAAATCAAGCATAAAATGTGCCATAACTTTTGCATCTGCCATATTTTATATTCCATATTCCCAGTTGTGTTGAAGTAAGCAAGTGAACAGCAGTGGTGCGTTAAAGTGTGCAGGAGTGTGTTCTCATTACATGGGGGTGCCAAAACTTTTGCACACGGCTCTGGAAGGAGTGGCCACTGACCTGCGAAGGGCAAAGCTGTGGCGCTCCAGTAACAGTCCTGTGGCATCTGTGGCTCATTGATCGTCCGCGTGCGCTGGCCAGTAAACAATAGCCAGTAAATCTACGTCTGCGCGTGTTAGGACTGACGTGGTTTCTGCCCCCGAAAGTCGATCTGCCTCCGCACCAGCAGGGCCACAGACGAGCCTGTCTGTCTGCGTTCAGCCACATCAGTTTTGACAGATGAACATAAAACAATGGGAGGCTCTTTGATGATGTTGGGTAAACACGTGTAAAGCCCCCTTAAACTCGGGGAAGTCACGTCCTGGGACTCTGTGTTCCTCCTCCTCCGCTCACCCCCCTACTCCTTGTATCCTGCACGCCAAAGGCTTACAAAAGACTACAGATGAAAGACAAAAGAACACACTTTGTTGTCTTTTACGTTATTTCCTTAAACAAAAGCTTTTTAGCCGTTTTAGCTCAGTGCAAAAATGAGATAGAGTGGGAAATAAAGAGAGAGAGAGAGAGAAGAGGGGAAGAGAGGACGAGAGCGGGGGGGAGGGGGGGAGAGAGAGAGGGAGAGTGAATGGGGCCTAAAATAAGAGATTGGAGTGCGAGAATAAAGGGAATGGCGCTCAGAAAGGTATTAGAGCTGACAGATGAACAGAAGTGGGGAGAAATTCTCCCGCAGCAGCTGGCACTGCAGTCATTATCCTGACAGGTGTCAATTAAGAATTACTGCCTGCCTCAGTCCTCCGCATGGCCCAGCTGTCTCCGTGCCGCAGAAATAACACTTTACCCTTGTCACTTTGTTAGTTCTTTCGCCCTAGCCCCCGAAAATGAGCCGCCCGAGCAGTAATCGATAACCAGTGTATTAGCAATTATTTTGCACATTGATTTACGAGGGCCAACGACTCCTACTGTGCTGTTATTAGCCCTTGATTAGATCTGCCCGAAAACACACACGCTCGCACACACACACACAGCCCTGTTGCCAGGTGGATATATGTTTCCTCTGAGGCCCTGAGGTCTAGAACAATCTTAGTGCACAGCGTTAGTGGCCCTGTTGGGCCCTCCATCACGAGTGGCCGTTATAGAGACAGGCCCCTCTTTAGTGCCACCCACCTCCCACCCTCCCCACACACAGTACACACCACTTTTCCATGGGATGTGAAATACAGTCCCATCTAAGGCAGGCTCTAGATGGATGCTGGTGGAGGTAGAAGTGGAGGGTGGGAGTGCTGGGGGGTATGGGGGCTTGTAAAGGAAGTGGGTGTCGGCTTCAGAAAAACGGATGGCGCTTTGGTGTGCGAGCAGCAAATACCAGCACAGTAATGAGCATACACACAGTAAAGAGTGTACACACAGTAAAGAGCGTACACACAGTGAAGAGTTTACACATGTGGTAAAATTTGAAATGTAGCCCAGACCCATTTGGAATAAAATGTACACACATTAACTAATACATACATACATACATGTTGTAATACATCACATACATCATACATCTGCCGTTACTGATATGGTTTCGAAATTATGATGCATCGCTAAAGGTCAGTGTGTCAGTGTGTTTGATACTGGTATATATGTGGCTGGTGGGGCAGTGCCCCAGGAACTGACCCCAGGCCTGTTTGTCAGGCCTGTATCTTACTTGCAGTAGAAGCTTATGACAAACTGCTCACATAAACCTGTTGAACTACTCTAAGTACTCTTAAGTCCATTGTGCTATTTAAACAAAGTTGCATTTCCTCAAAGGTGACCTTTAGCTACAGATATATAACTGTATTGTGACTGTGTATTGCGTTGTTATTCTCTTCTGTTTTGTCTATTTGCGTGAGTGGCAATTCCACAAAGACACATTTTTCATCCTGCAAATCTCAGAAGTAGAATGCTTGCAGCATGCTGTAAAGTTTCAAAAAGCATAATGCATTTACAGTATAAAATATAAATATAAAAAGAATTGTACAAGCATTGTATTAAAGTGGTGTGATACTACATTTTTCCCCTGCAGCGTGGATATACTGATACAGTGAAAAGTCATATTTTCTTGAGTTAACTCAACTTGTGGACTCACCCAACTTCTTAGTTTAGTAAAAAGTTCTTCCAACATTTTTGGTTCTGCATATCAGTTGAATGAACAAAACAGAATTTGTGTTTTTTATCCCACCAAGCATTTTCTCTTTTTTAGCTCCCACTCATGTATGGCTGTGGCATCACTGGCGCTCCTGATGTTGGGGTGAAGGCTTAGACGGTTGCATCACTTGGGGGCCCCTGAAGCTCCACAGATTTCCATAACAATCCATCTCAGATTTCTTTCTCAGGTGTCCATAATGATGTAACAACATTGAGTGTGGGTTGATACAGATCCTGCTCTAATTTTCCAACTTGCTGAGCTTTGAAATAGATATTTTTAACTTCATTTCACTTGCTCTTCACTTAAAAGGAACATCTGAAAGTAGACCATCATGCTCCAACACTTTGCTACCACACAGAAAGAAATACACAGCTAACAACATGATGTCCCACCAGTTAAATGTGTGCTATTTCAGACTAGATTTGTTAAAAGATTGGATTCATTTTCCCCTCCGATATCCAGTTCAGCTTTTTCAGCTGATTTTTACCCGGTGTTAACATTGATATTTGATGATTTTTCTCGGAATGTCAACATTCCTTTGCATTTTTTTTTTTTGCGTTGCTTTTTGACCCAGATCGAGAGAAACTGTCCTGAAGTGCAGCTGTGTGAGCCACTCTTTTCCACCACAGTACAGAGGCGAGAGATGAGCCTTCAGCCACTTGTGACACCCTCTCTCTCACTCTCTCTGAGCCTATAATGCATTACTGCGAAATGGCCGAATAAAGACTCCTCTCGTCTTTTATGAGCCAGCTTGAAGCACATCTTAAAACGGCCACGCGAAAAAAAAACCCCTCAGCCTCCTGTGTTTTTCTCGTGACACTTTCATTGGCCATTTTTCGCAGAGTGTTTAGGGCTGAATTTGCAGTCCATCACTTCTTAAGCTGGAGAAAGAGGCCTCTGTCACTCCCTCCCCCCAATCTTTTATTACCACACTGATAAAGGCCAGTCTGAGCTGGGTAAGACAATAGTGAGGTAGCGTGTGGAGTAGCAGTAATTTCCAGCCAGCAGGGGAGAAGTTGTGTTTAACTGATAGTGGGCCGAGAAGTAATGAATATCATTTTTTGGGTGCCAGTTTTACGGCACTGATAAGGTGGCTGGGAAAGGATATGGCAGAGCACTGTCGTTTGGCCTCGAGATGGACAACAGACAGGTCATCGGCTCTCCTATGTTGTCTCTCTCACTCAGGCTTTGTCTCTTACTTGTTCTCTCCCTTTTTTTCACAGGTATTTTTTTGCAAAACAATCTTGCCTACAATATTTTCCCCTTAGTACAAATGTAGCTGGTCAGCTAAGACATGTCCGAAGTGTCCTCCTTTGGTGTTGTACTGGAGCTTCTCAGCTAATTTAATTTTTTGTCATACCTGAGGACATACTTTAATGACGTGCTATGATTCTTTTATTCCTGTGAAGAAGTTGCCTGTCTGCTCCACACAGACAGGCCAGCAGGCTGCGACTCGCCTCCCTGCCTCAGCTTTATAGATATTTATAGAGATCGGACAAAATCGCACCCAAACGCCAAATGCCACATGTTCCGAGTGGACTAAAGCTTATTCTGAGACAGACTCACACATGCAGTGTCAATCAGAGCTAGAAACTCCATTCTACATCTTACATCTAAGGAGACAGTGGGGGGTATTCCCTTCTAAATCTTCTTCTCCCTCCCTTCTGCTGTCTTGACCAGTGTATCTGCTGCAGGTTTGGCAGGGCAGAGTGAACTGGCCATCTTTGTCCATTCATGTGTAAATATACATAAATAGCTTACGGCTAACTTTAGCTTGTGTCAACACCTCTTCAACGCTTTCTGAACAATTTCTTGCAATAATGTGCATTGTTCTCCTGAAAGAGGCCACTGCCGTTAGGGAATACTGGGAATGTTTGGGTCGGTGGTACGTGTGAACCAGTCCACATGAATGCAGGACCCAAGGTTTCCGAGCAGAATATTGCCCAGAGCATCGCACTTGCCTTCTTCCCAGAGTGCATGCTGGTGCCATATGTTCCCCAGTTAAGCGACACACATGCACCTGGCCGTCCACATGGTGTAGAAGAAAACATGATTCATTAGGCCACCTTCTTCCATGGTCCAGTTCTGATGCTCGAGAGCCCATTGTAGGCGCTTTCAGTGGTGCACAGGAGTCCTGCATGGGCACTCTGACCGGTCTGCAGCAATGCAGCCTCATATGCAGCAAGCTGTGATGCACCGTGTGTTCTGACACCTTTCTTTCATAGCCAGCATTAAGCAATTTGTGCCACAGTAGCTCTTTTGTGGGACTGGACCAGATGGACACTCCCTGTGAGCATTGAGAGCCCTGCTGCTGGTTCACCAGTCGTCTTTCCTTGGACCGCTTTTGGTAGGTACTAAACACTGCACTAACATGTAAGAACTGCCGTTTTGAACCAAGTCGTCTATCCATCACAATTCGGCTCTTTTCAAAGAGGCTCAGTTCTTTATGCTTGCTTTCCCTGTTAGTTACATTAGGTGCATTTGTGCTTCCAGTATTAAACCAAAGAAAAGCACACTTCAGACATCTTACCTGATTGACAACATTTGAAGTATGTAAATGCGATACTTTTAGAGCTATTGCTGTAGTACGTGCACACACACATATACACACACACACACACACACACAAAGAGACATTTAGTAAGAGATGAGAGTTAGATATTAACTTGACTTACTGGAATAAATGCAGCGTTTTATGTAAGTCTGACAGCGGAGCTGGTTGTTGACCTCTTTCTTTCAGACATGTTTGTGCAGTGTTTGTCTACCTGAGACATCACACGTCCAGAAGTGGAGTTGAAGTCAGACGTGTAGTTGTTAGGTAACTACAGATACAAACATAGAAGAGTGACTGACAGTTTTTTGTTTCGCTTTTTTTTTTTTTTATCACTATGATGGATGCTTGTTTGTCATTTTACATTTCCGCGTCACATAAAAATGAGCCAGCTAAGTACATTTCTAACAACTGTTTTCTTAAAAGGCAAGCCCTTTCAATTCATCTCCACTTTTGGGCTGAGACGAATGATGGTGTGTGTGCGTGCGTGTGTGTGTGTGTGTGTGTGTGTGTGTGTGTGTGTGAGTGAGTGTGTTTAGCTTGTCTCGGATACTGCATCATCCCCATGTTAAATTGGTTATGGCAGTGCAATCCAGCCCTACTTATGGCCGTCAGAGCAGCCGCAGTGTGTGACGAGCCTCAGTGCCGATGGGTCATAAATACTGAAGCTCCGTCTCTCTGCCGCAAGTTTAGCGCCGTTGCAGCGATCACTCGTCAATATTTTCTACAATACACGACGATAACTTCTGAGAAGTGTATGCGTGTGTGTGCGTGTGTGCGTGTATGTGTGTGTGTGTGTGTGTGTGTGTGGGAAATGGAAAACGAAGACTCTCTGAGGGCACTTTGTGTCACAGTCTGAATTCTTTGTTCATTTTCTTAGACTTTTTGGACCATTTGTTTTTCTGTATATGAAGTAACTGAGGGTTAGACTTTTGTTTACCGGGAAGACTGAACAGATGAGCTCCATTTACTTCAGGTTTATTGTTCAACTTATTAATATTAAGACTTATTCAGTAACTACTGACACTATACTTTAAGGGCAAATAACAACCACCAGTATTGTGATATTACTACATATTGTGATTGACTCGCACCTGATTAAATACACAGTAGTGTGACATGGGGAAAAATTGCACTGCATTATTTTGACCCAAATAACTTAGTGGATTACATGAATACCGTGATTCATCAGAACATCTATAGAAAGGCTCAGCTTAGGCTGTGGTTGGTCTAGAAGCTCACAGCGCACAATAGGATGCTCTGCGATTGGTTTGGGGCGGTGTTTGGATTTTGCAGTTTTCTGTGATGTTATAACTACAAATGCCAGTGTGGTGATGGCAGTAACAATCCACATATTGTGTAAAGTGTAAAGTGTAAGTGTAAACTGTAAGTATAAGATCGTGCACTCGTAGTAATTACTGTGAATTATTCCGCAACTACTATGCATTATTCAGTATTTATTATGTATTATTCAGGAACTACTATGAATTACTCAGCAACAACTATGAATTATTCAGTAAATACTGGTTCTTCAATACTTTCCATGACTTGTTCAGTAACGACTATGGGGTTTTAAGGGTTTTTGTAGGGTTTAAGGGTTTTAAGAAGTTCGTGTTGAATCCTGGTGCTGGGTTTTGAGTTAGGCCAGAGTGTGCACGTAGAGGCCGTGAAGGGGGGTGGGGGCTGGCTGTCGGTGTTGTCTAACACTCATCACTCACTGGTTAATGATACTCTTCTCTCATTTATTCTGGCCATTCCTCCATTCCCTCATTCTCATGGGCCTGTGTGAGGCAGAGTAAGGGGTCATCCTTAGTTCACGACCCCCAGGTGGTCACCATAATACTGCTATGTCCTCGAGCGTGCGTGTGCGTGTTTGTTTTCGTACATCTTCAGGCCGTGAAATGCCCCACACTTTGTAGCCGAAGAAATCTGGGGTAAGTTACAGGAGCAGCAAAGATTAAGGAAAATAATTAAAAAAAAAACTTTTCTTATTGGAGTTTGAATAACATTCAGGAAGAGATTTTGAACCATTGGTGGAGAACCTCACTGGTTCTCACTGTGTGTGTGTGTGTGTGTGTGTGTGTGTGTAAGTGTAAGTGTGAGGTGTTTTGTGAGCAGAATGGCAGATTTATAGGCTTTGTGCTGTTCTCGTGGTGTGAGAGTTGAAAGGAGTCTCTCTGGTGCTGTCACTGAAATATATCAGCCTGTGTGTGTGTGTGTGTGTGTGTGTGTGTGTGTGTTTGTGTGTGTTTCTTTTCTTTTTTTGAAGGTGTTGGTTGATTGTAACATGCTGAAAGTATTTAGTGCACGACTGTCTGAGGATGTTTTGTTGGTCGTGTTTGTGTTGCTCTTGTGTGTGTGTGTGTGTGTGTGTGTGTGTGTGTGTGTGTGTTTGTGTGCGTTACCCGATCCCTTCTTGTCCACTTTCGGCGTGTCCTGCGAACCGTCAGCTATCAAAATGCAGAGTAGAGGCTCCATTTCTCCCACCCCATGCCCCCCTCCTTCTTTTTTTCTTTGCACTGCTCCTTCACTCTTTATCTCTCCTCCATCTTTTCCTCACACCAAATTTGGGTCACAGCTGTAAAGGCAACAGGCCTGATTTGTCTAGTTCTACTGTTTCTACCTCTGACACTGTGACCAGTCAATGTGTGTACAGTAGTAAATAAAACACTTTCAGAAAAGGCATTTAGAAATGTTAAAATAGACCAATAATGCTAATATTTTGTTTTGTTATTTTCCAAACTGTCGCCAAAAGTACCTTTCAAAACTCCTTTCGGCCCAAAGGTGGTTGAAACACCTGAAGGGTTGGAGCGCTGACATAGCAAGGTGTATGAAATGTTATTTAATTCATTTTTAATGACCTTCTTTTTAAGTATGAGATTGTTTTGCTCTAAGTAAATCTAAAGGAAAACTCAAGCTCCACATCCTGAAACATCTGATGAGCAGTAGTGTTGGTGTGTGTACGTGTGAGTGAGTGTGTGTGTGTGTGCGTGTGTGTGTGTGCGTGCGTGTTCGTGCAGATCAGGTCGAGAAAGCGCAGAGCCATGGAATTAGAGTGTTTACCCCTGCTAACGTCCCTCTCTGACCCACGTCCAGCATTCAGCGGCTGGCGGCCTTAAATCAATCTCCACATTCAGCCGCCTCACAAAGGGCCCTCTCGTTAAAAAACGCAGGAGAAAAGCGAAGGGGGTGAAAAAAGGCCCAGCAGTTACAGTGCTCTCCTTTGGAGGAGGACGAGGAACAGGGGTGGTGGTGGTGGTGGGGATGTGGGCGGCCAGGAGGGGGGGTGGGGGGGGTTTACGGTGGGGGGAGGGGGTTTGGGGGCTTATATAAAGGGCACGGTCTGCGTCCATGCCAGAAAAGACGGTGATTTCCTTTTGCAGCGGGGCCATACATCAGAGGGCCTCCCAGCTGCACTGTCACAAACTGACAGAATGACATGTGTCATTTATCAAAGGGGGGCCAAGGCTTGGGAAAACTCATATGACAAAGCCTGGGAGAGTTCACTCCCCTGCCTACACACACACACACACACACACACACACACACACACACACACACTTTCACTTCATCTCTCTCTCTCTTGCTCTCATTCCATCTCTCTTTCTCGCTCGCTCACTCTCTCTCTCTTAATCTTACACACACACACACACACACACACACAGTCCCCTCCCACCTCGCTTGCCTGTTGCCAAAAAATGGGCCTGCAATATTTCTGTCATCCTTGCACCAATGCTCCCTCTCTTGTCCTCTCTCTCTCTCTCTCTCTCTCTCTCTCTCTCTCTCTCTCTCTCTCTCTCTCTCTCCCCCTCCCTCTCTCTCTGTGTGGGGTGAGAGA
>JBBPCZ010110502.1:0-10683 GCA_037974445.1 Brycinus macrolepidotus
GCTCTGTGCGGGCCAGTCAAGTTCTTCCACACTGAACTCATCCAGCCATGTCTTTATGGAGCTTGCTTTGTGCACTGTATATATGTGCAGTGTATAAATGTATATATGTGTGTGCATATATGTATTCACACGCATGCATATACACTACCCTGATCAACCACAACATTAAAATGACTAATAGACAATGTGGAATATATTAGACAACAAGTGAACAGGCAGTTCTTGAAGTTGATGCGTTGGAAGCAGGAAAACAGGTGAGCGCAAACATCTGAGTGACTTTGACAAGGGGCAGATTGTGATGGCTAAACGACTAGATCAGAACATCTCCTAAAGGTCTTGTAGTGCAGTATACAGTGGTCTTACCTACCAAAAGTGGTTCAAGGATGGAGAACTGGTGACAGGGTTGCATGCACAAAAGCTCACTGATGTGCATGGAAAGTGAAGGCCAGCCTGTGTGATTCAATGGAAGAGCTCCTGTAACACAAATTGCTGAAAAAGTTCAAATTGCTGAAAAAGTGCACCGCAGCTTGTTGTGAATGGTGCTGCGTAGCTTCAGATCAGTCACTTACAGCAATTAGCAGATGCTTTTATCCAAACCAACTTCCATTTCCTAACTACAGGGCACAGTCTCCCAGGAGCAACTTGGGGTTAAGGGTCTTTCTCAGGAACCCAGTGGTGGTATGCTGAAGGTAGGATTCGAACCTATGACCTCTTGGTCCAGAAGCAAGTATCCTACCTACTAGGCCACACCACAGTAAGATGTTGACCCCGTCTATCACCGAAAGCTCCTACAATGGCCATATGATCATCAGAACTGAACCATGGAGCAGTGGAAGAAGGTGGTCTGGTCTGATAAATCATGTTTTCTTCTACATCATGTGGATGGCCGGGTGTGTGTTAGTGTCGCTTACCTGAGGAAGAGATGGACCAGGATGTGAAGAAGGCAAGGTGGTGGAGGCAGTGTGATACTTTGGGTGATGTTCTGCTGGGGAACCTTGAGTCCTGCGTTCATGTGGAAGTTACTTTGACCCCACTTACCTGAGCATCACCGCAGACCAAGTTCGGCATTCATGGAGACACTGTTCCCTGATATCAGTGTCCTCTTTCAGAAGGATGATACCCCCCACACTGCAGACACTGTTCAGGACTGGTTTGAGGAACATCACAAAGAGTTTGAGGTACAAGCGACCCCCGAAATTCGCAGGGGTTACGTTCCAAGAGCACCCGCGAATTGTGGAAAACCGTGAATTTGTGATGTGGTAAAACAAAATGCCTATAAATGCCTAGTTTTATAGTCTAAACCCTAAATATGCCCCCAGATATGCTCCCAAAACACTTTTTCATTTTAAACTCAGCTTAGTACATTACCCTTAAAAAAACAAAACAATGTAAAGGTAAACTCGAGATAGCTACACGCGGGAAACTGTGCTGATGTGGGAATGCTGGACTGCATCTGCCAGAGATGCGTCACAGGGCAGCAGCCAATCATCAGCGAGGAGAAATGAATAACGCTCTCGGACTGGCTACTTTCAAACCTCCCACTTCTGAGTACAGGGGTATTTCACCGTCCCAAGACGCATTTTTGTACACGGTTGCTTTGTGTTCTTGCGACAGTCCTAAAAAATTTATACAGTTATATTTTATATGGAAATTTAGCTGAATTTATGTTAATATTTGTGCTACACATTTAGTAAATTGTATTTTTCTTAATAATTTAGCACAGAAATGCATGAAAAATTATATATTGCCACGAAAAAAGCAAAAAAAAAAAATCCGGAGGATATTTGCGCTTTCTGCAAATTTAGTTAGGTTCTAAGAAAAAATCCACAAATGACTGAGGCCACGAACTCTGAACCGCGACTTCGCAGGGGTACACTGTATTGACTGAGCCTCCAAATTCCCCAGATCTCAATCTGATCCAGCATCTGTGGGACGTGCTGGACGAAGGAGTCCAATCCTTGGAGCCCCCACCTCACAACTTACAGGACTTAAAGTATCTGCTGGTGCAGAACCACAGAACCTTCAGAGTCTCGACGAGTCAGACTGGACTCCTTGTGCTCTCCTAGCAGCACAAGGAGAGCCAACACAATATTAGGAAGGTGATTTTAATATTATGGCTGTATATCCATTTATATATATATACAACATATATATGTATGTAGAGAGGTTATGAAATTATATATACACACATTTTTCATTTAGCCAGCTATATTACAATGTATATTATTAATTTATCTTTCCTTAAAGTCTTAGTCCAACTAACTTACCTAGCTTCATTATTTTTTTAGGATGTTTTGGCACGCGTTTAATTAAAGCCAATTTGATGAGCTAATGAAACCCATAAACATTGACCGTGTCTCAGTTCCAGCAGCTCTGTCTGGCTGTCCTGCACCAAGCAAATACTCATTTGAATTGTCTATTTACAGATCACTTGATTTGCATACAGCTCCCAAAAACTGATTTGGCTGGCAGCAGTCCCATTCACAAGGTAATGGCACAACCGCAGGCCATACAAACATGTGAGTCCAGAGTGTTAGCCTGTTAGCCTGAGTGTTTTGAGTGAGCTGTCGTAGTGCGAGAAGCAGAAATTCAGCTGTGTTTCCCCAAAGAGAGGAGCAGAGAGGAAGTCATGCTGGCACGAAGAACATATAATGCTGCAGAAGCTGGACTGAAACTGTACAACTGTACTGTATGTCTTCTGTGGTTTTGGGTTATGCGGTACTCTTAGTCTTTTGTTTATAATCTCTTGTGCACATGATAGTATTCAGCATGAGCATTTGTTTGTGCTAGAGCTTCCAGAGATCATAATAAGAAAGGACATAAACATGTCTAGTGTTCCAGCTATATATGATTATAGGAGATGTGTTAACATGTAATGACTTATTTATTAAGGTCTGCATTACCTCCATCTGTGCCTCTGTGTCCTGGAGTGGTCATGTTAGTGGTTGGGAACTGAAAGTAGGTTCCAAATTCTAACTGAAAAGAAAATACCCGGGTACCCAGTTTTTTTTTTTCTTAAAGTTTTTTTCAAAAGTTATAGGTGAATACATCGTGCATCAAGGTATATCATATTATTTATTTAACATTTTATTCAGTATTTTCCTCCAGTTGCTGCTGGGACATTCTGAATGATTTTTTTGGTTTTCTGTTTTTTTGTTATCCAAACATCTGTCTTCCTTTATGGAATCGAAATGGGAAATCAGTAGGAAACGTCATTGATGAGCAGAACAAGAATCGGCATTGTTAAAATTCAAACGATACCACAGCCTAGTCATGTTAAGAAGCGCCTCCTGGTTATAATGGCTTCTGAAGCATTTTTCTTTTCTCAGAAGAAAAAAAGCGAATGTGGGTTGGCTTTAGAGGAAAAGGGGCGCGGCGTGTGTTTTCCTGTGTTAATTTTTCATGAGTCCTCCAGTCCAGAGAGACGAGTGTGTGGGAACCGACAGTAGGGAGTAGTCGTCTAAAAGAGGCATCAGGATTATTTCAGGTCACAAAATGTGTAGCCCAAGCTGCAACACACTTTATTTGCGAAGGCTTTTAGAAAAGAAGATGCTTGTTGCTGTACAGAGAAACGTTAAAGAATATAATCGATGAATTATGTTTAATAAATTAGGTTTAGTGTAGACATCCACATCCACCATTAGACTCTCCAGCATCTGAGAGCGCAAAAAGCTGCACTGAAGCTTTTGCCACTGAAGCTAAAAGCAGAGGAATCATGTGTTGGAGCACTTTAAATGATCAGCCCACAGGAAAAATGCACAGTGTAACGTTTGCCATAAGAGGTTGGTATGAAAGCACGGCAACTCTGATGAATCAGCAACTCTTAATCCTTTTTGTGGTGGTGCGTTCTGCCAGTGGATGAGGCATCTGATGCTGCTTCCATGGTGGTCCTTATTACATTCAGGCATGTCTGCAGCTGCAAAAGCCCCTCAGTCCTTCAGTTAACTCCCTGTAGCTTGGCTTAGCTTGCCTCTGTGATTCATAAAGCTGTATTTGTTAAAGGGGCTACAATTGTGGCTTCTATAGCAATGGTTAGTGCGTAACTGCAGTAATGAAAGTACCTAAAATTATGGCTGATTATAAAATGTAAATATTATTTTTTAGGGTTGATTTTGGGAAATACTCTCCGGCAATACCAATGAATATTCGAAATCTGTAAAATGTTTTTTGGGCCATGTGTGCTTATAATTGATTATAATAATATTAATTTGAGTACAGCATGAGTGCATTTGTCTGCCCCTTGTTATTTACACCATTAAACTGAAACATTGGCCTGCTATAATGGGCCAATTGGCAAGTGTTTGGAGCAAAAATCTGCCTCTTCCAGTCTACCTAGTGTGTTGCTTTTAATGTCTGTTTTTTATTGTTTGCTGTCTATTTTTAATGTCACATTTGAGTGTTTAGTGTATTTTACTATGGTTCAGTTTGATTCAGTTATGATTCATTGGGACATTATTCAGTCATGATCATCTAAATCAATCGTTGTCCGGGTTCAGACATGTTCACCTCTGTTGGAGAGATGATCATAATATTGTACAGAAATGCCATAAATGGTGCAAAGGTTTGAGAACAAATGCACGTGTGTGCATGGAGAATGCAAGTAAGATCCCCAAAGAGAAACACAGATGTAATATGAGGGTCTAATGCACTGTAGGTTAGCTGGTGTGATGGGGGAACAGGTGCAGTAGGCATGTTCTGAATATGTAATGGGGGATGGGGGGATGGGGATTTTTGGCTGCTTAATGATTATAGCAGTAATTCCACATTCACATGTTACGCCTCAGGCAACATTTGCAGCTTTAGGAGTAGAGGGACCATCAAATGTGTTAAAGTGAAGTGAAAAGCCAAAGAGGAACCACCACAGATATGAGTAACGGGTTGCAGTGACGAAGTAGGACATGAATGCATGGAGCCAGAATGAGACTTTAGCGTGAGTCAGTGTGTCAGTGTATAATATTCTCTCTCTCTCTCTGTCTCTCTGTCTCTCTCTCTCTCTCTCTCTCTGCTTGTCTCCTTCCCTCTCACTCAGACAGTTGCAGTCTGACAGGAGCCTACGAGTGAGACAGGAAGCGCCTAAAAACACTCAGAACTGTTTTGGATGGACGAATCATGAGCTCAGTGGAACACGCTTAAAGGTAAGTGAGTCATTTAAGCACAGGTTGACTGTGAGAACCAGGGCTGCGGGGCTTTCATAAAAAATACATTTACTGTTTCTGAATTCTTTTGGGAACTCTGCACTGTGCATTAGCGCTTAGCACTAGCCAGATCCACCAGGCATTCATGTGGGAAGATGGCAGTTTTGCCTTCCCCAATTGGGTCAAGCTATACAATCCCCTACACCCCCCCTCAGGCACACTGAGACTGGGCACGAGCCACCTGGCTGGAGCCAATTATAGACCATTACAATTGAACATTTTGTTATTTTGACTTCAGCAGCGATTATTTACTGTGTGATGAGTTATCGTAGGTACTGGGTGCACACATTGCATGCTGATACATGAATTTTGGTCAAAAATTAAACAGTACTGACCTTTACTTGAGTTTCTCTGATGTATTGAACTTATACCTGGATCTATGCACCGTGTATCATGTATTTGTTGATTGGCTCATGATAAAGAGTCAGTCTGCAGAAAGAAGGTAATTTTGCCCAAATGGTCATGCAGTTTTTCAGAGTAAGAATCAGAAAACATAATTGATCCTGAAGGCGATTTCTTACGTTACCACTGCACAGTCACACAGAGACAAGAACAATGTAGAATCTAAAGTCAAAATAGAAGTCAAATAAAGTCAAATAAAAACTCTGAAAATACTCTGGACGAAATACTATACTATATATACGCAACCAGTATTTCTGACCAGTATTGACTGTGATTCAAACTGCGATTATTTTTTTTATAAATTAGAGTCTCTTCATTTTATTTTGGCCCAGAAGACCAGAATATTCATTTTGAGGCTTGAACACTGAACACAGTGTGTCACATGGTCAGTTAGTTGGGTTGTGTTGTTCCATACATGGTTACATACAGTAGGTGTTACTTACTCAGTGATTCCCAGAAGTTTGCAAACAGAGCCAGGCCTAAAAGCTTCTGCAACCACAAGATTTAACTGACTGAAATGTTTAAAATGTAAACCAATGTAGCAATGATCAATATAACCTATCAAATTGTGCTTGACTGTATAATTAAAGCAAAATATAACAGACAGAAATAACTGACAGTTGACCATGCGTGCATTTTTTCCAGACCAGTCATTATGTTTGGGCTAAATATGTTTGTTTTTGCAAAAAAACTACCACAGCAATGATATCTGTCATAGTTATGGTTGGTTAAATTATGGTTGGTTAAATGTCTATGTATTTTAGTATTATTTCGCGATTAAAAAAGTCAATGGCCCCTAGGCAGTAACCACCCACACTCTGAAAACCACTGCTCTAACCCATCTACAGGCAGTTCACAAGCTCTATCTATATCCAGCACAGCATTGTTGATAATATGGAGTATAATTATTGGACAAATTAGTGATAATATAATCATACATACAGCAATTTGAAAATTGTACTCTTTCAAACTGCAAATTGGATTTTAAAATAATTAATCTTTCAGCCCTTGCCATTTTCTGTATGACTGCTTTATTAAAAGGCCGCCTAATTGTGTTGTGAGCAATTCTGACCAATCACATGTGTTCCTTGGGTGGGGGGGTTGGTATGGATCAAGGCAATAAGGTGATCCAACAAACATACATCATTTTGTTCAAAAATAATACGCATTACATTTTTACGAATATACAGTACTGTGAAACTCTTGAGCCACCCCTCGTTTCTTCATATTTTGCTTCCACAGATCCAGACTTTCTTGTATTTTTAATGTAATCTTGAGGAACAGTTCTCCAGCTTTCCTGAAGGACTTTCAAAGACTCTCATTTTCAGTCCAGTCTCTGAACCTGACCAGTTTCAGAGGAGTGTTTTTTGTTTGTTAAGCCACACAGTGACCTACAAATGAATCATTCAGGTATATCAAAGAACATCTAACTTAAGGTGAAGAAACAGGTGCAGTTGATCAGGCGGTGATCAGTATACTGGTGGTGCTGAATGCTGAGTGGTTGGAACTCCTTTGTCTAGGCACCTTGTATGTTTTAGGCACTTTGCAGCCTGTCACAGTAAAACATTTGCCTTCATTTCTTTCATTTAATCTACTCAGTATGCCAAAGATTAAACAGTTTGACAGGAATTAAATAGTATTTTTGAACCAACTAGATGATTCAAACCATATATGAAGAAATGAGGGGTGGCTCAAGACTTTTGCACAGGACTGTATGCACTATGTCGTTGCTGCTTATAGGTTTTGTGTTGGCCTTTTATATGAATGATATTAATCATACCCTCAGAAAAGCATGTGTTGATGTTGTTTTGCATCATAACAACGTGTGATTGTATTGCCTTTACTCACACAAATGTTCCTGCAAATTCATGCAGATTTACATTCATGAGTTCCTACAGAATACAGGTAGCTTTAACATGTCAGATTTCAACAGCTGTGGCACGACAGACATCTCAGTAGCCATGAACAGAACTGACAGGCTCTTTTCACACAGATGCTTGAAGGGCTGATGGTGGTTCTAGTAGGGCTTCAATTCCATATATAACTACTGTTATTAAAAGCAGCACCTTTCCCACAGGCAGCGCGAAAGTCATGCAAGTTATAAATGGAGCATCTCACTGCTGAAGCTGGACAGCGTCTCGATGTCTCAATCAGGGAAGAAAACAGATGCTGCTTGAAACACAAGTGTGTTTTTCTGAACCCTCCAGACTCATCGATCTCCGCAGTCTGACTCGAAACACAGCAATTGACCAATTCCCCACTTATTACACACTCTAAAAGCTAATGCCTCGCCACAGTGCCAGTTTCAATCCCCCAAGCAAACGTCTTAGATGTTTAGCACAACATTTTTCTGAGGTGAATGAAAATACTGACCTCATTTATGCTGACAGTGTCTCTGTGGTCAGTCTAAATTTTCACCCACCATCTGTTTCATAATCTTTATGTGTCAGTCATGTGTTTAGATGGCGACGTGGTTCAATTTCCTGGTTAGTGCTGCGTGATACGGACAAAATTACTCTAAATTTACAGTACTGTGCAAAAGCCTTGAGCCTCCCCTCAATTTTTTAGATTTTGCTTTTATTAGTGCAAAAATACTATTTTTATCTTTGGCATAATGAAAAGATTCAGTGAAAGAAATGGAACAAATGTTTTACTGCCTGAAAATACGAGGTGCCTGGATAAAGGAGTTCCAACCACTCAGCATTCAGCACCACCAGTATACTGATCACCGCCTGATCATCTGGAATCATCTGCACCTGTTTCTTCACTGGTTCAGGCCTTAAGTTAGATGTACTTTTTTATGCATTAATGATTCACATGAAGGTCACTGTGTGTCTTAACAAACAGAAAACATTCCTCTGAAACTTGGAAGTCCTTCAGGACGCCTGGAGAACTGTTCCTCTGGATCTTTGGAAGTAAAATATGAAGAAGTAAGGGATGGTTCAACTACATAAACAGACAAGTAGATTCTAGATCGATAATGCCACTTTTCATAGCTTTTTTAAAAATGTGTTTTGCTGGTGCAAACTAAATATATGTATCATGTATCATGGTGTTACTTTTTGTCCGTATCGCTCACCATCCGTCAAGTTAAGTAAACAAAATGGGTTTAAGAGGTCTTGGCTTTGCTAATAACCTCATTCGTTAGTGTTTCTATAAATGCAACATGACAAATCGTTCTGTCTTGTTAATGGGAACGTCCGCTTGATCCCTCAGTCACTTGACATACGTCTGTTGAGGCCTGTGATTTATTATACTTGCCTTTATCTTTGTGTAACTGAATGCAAATCAGTGCTCAGCTCATCCTGACATGTATCGTTTAATCAATCAGGGAATGGCCTGCGTTTTATCTTCAAAGGAGGTTTCCATCCATTACTTTGTTCCACTGCTTTGGTCTTCGTTCTGCAGTCATTACCCTGCATTTGTTTAGTCAGCATTGATGGACAGATGATAACTGTACTCAGCTTTGGATGCAATGTTAGGTCAGGAAGTTTAATGTCCTGTTTCTTCAGCAATTTTGTTTTCAGAGTATTTTCTGGAGAGTTTAATTTTGGCTTTATATTGCATGTTATATTGTTCTTGCCTTTGTGTCTGTGTGTACAGTTGTTGCATAAGCAATTTCCTCCAGGATCTATAAAGTTTTCTGATTCTGATTCTGATTATTTTGCCTGGCAAGTCAGCAAAAACAACCTCTTCCTGTTCTTCAAAATATGCTGTCATCATTTTTGACACTTTCTTTTACTCATTACTTGCTTCCTCTTTCACAGTTTAAAAATTAGACCTTCAGTTTGTCATTTTTGCTTCAAATTTACTTTTTCTTTAAACTGTGGAATTTGTAAATTTGTAGAAAGAACAAAGAAATTAATTGTAGCTTGAAATCTGGAGAATGATGCTGTATATTACTTTAATAATATAATATATTATTATATTATGGTGCATATTACTTTCTCAACTACAGGAGGGCTTACCATTCGTCAGCAGCCGAAGGGTTTAAATCATTGAAAAAAGAGGAGTTTGATACTATTTTGAAAATTTTTCAGGGAGCCTGGAGAACTGTTCCTCAAGACTGCATTAAAAGTACAAGAAAGTCTGGATCTTTGGAAGCAAAATATGGAAAAACGGGGTGGCTCCAGTACATATTGTACTTTGCCACTTTGTCTGGATTTGTGTAAATATATATAAAAAGTAGCAAAGGTGATCAGAATGTTGGTTATCAGAAACTAGTGTGTCTGACATCAGTCTGCTTGTTCTCTCCGGTAACGTACTTGTTTTCGATCAGTTCAGGCCCATCAGTTAAACAAATCCTGCTTAGTCAAAAATACTGTAAGTGGACACCGAGCATAATAACGACTACTTAGATTTTTTGCAAAGTGCTTTTAAGCACCTTAATGGTTGCAGTGGTGCTTGGTGGATTTTCAACAGTTGAATAGGGAAATGGAAGGAAATGTACTTTTGTGAATGGATAATCATGCAAAGGGCTCCTCCTGTTCTAAAGTCTGTATATTCATAGGCGGGCAAAAACATCATGTTTTCAGGATACACCGAATACACGTAGCCTTCTGCATAAGTACCCATCACACATTTTTCACAGATGAGGACTGATTTCACCAGGAGCAAGTGTTACTTGGAGCGTATGCTAATTCCTAATTAATCTCTTAGTAACTGTACATACTGTTTAAAGAGTCTGAATTTCTTTGTTAGGAAATGCAGAATTTTTGTCCTAACAAATTAAAGTCTAATCCTGAAATGGTTTGCAGCCACTGAAAGAGGTGTTGCACTGAACATACTTGGTTCAAAGGCACACATCACTTCCATGTGAATAAAATATATTGCATTAAGACAAATGTAAGTAAACTGAGAGACAAAATTGTGTTAATGTCATATATATTATTC
This sequence comes from Brycinus macrolepidotus, assembly GCA_037974445.1. NCBI lineage: Eukaryota > Metazoa > Chordata > Actinopteri > Characiformes > Alestidae > Brycinus > Brycinus macrolepidotus. The sequence continues at coordinate 10,491 of JBBPCZ010110502.1, forward strand.
ATGTGGAAATAATATGTTGAAAGACAGTATTTAATTAGTCCAGATGCTCATTCCATCTGCGATATCATTCATTTTGGAATGCTAGACATTTTTTCTAGCTTGTTAGAAGCTCCGTAGAGCCTTTAAACATTCAGGACCCCTGAACCCTTGTTGTAACTTTTACAACAAGGGTTCAGGGGTCCTGAATGTTTAA
>JBBPCZ010110523.1:0-10683 GCA_037974445.1 Brycinus macrolepidotus
CCAACATCAGTGTCTGACCTCATAAATGCTCTACAGAATGAATGGACACAAATTCCCACAGAAACTCCAAAATCTTGGAAAGCCTTCCAAGAAGAGTGGAAGCTGTTATAGCTGTAAAAGGGGAACCAACTCCATATTAAAGTCTATGGATTTGAATGCAAGGTCATTAAAGTCCCTGTTGGTGTAATGGTCAGATGTCCCAATACTTTTGTCCATATAGTGTATTTGCGACCCCAGTCATTACAGAAGATTCCACCTAAAGTTGGATAAACAAACAGAAAACAAAACACTAACAAATCAAGTTCAAAACGGGTGGAATCTCCATCAGCGCTACTAGTTGTCTTGCTTGTGTCTTCGTTTAAACCTCTCAGATTAACTTGTGTTTCTGTTTTGAACTGTTTTGAACTTGATTTATTAGTGTTTTGTTTTCTGTTTGTTTACACTAGATATCCAGATATTCGTGCTTATATTTCTTGCTGTATTTCTTATTTCACGAAATCTTACTAAGATTTGCTTACACCACTTGCCAGATTTGTTTTTTTTATTATTAAAAGACGCGTTTACATTTCATTTCAACATATTTTCTCTAAATGTTCCTGGAGGAGTTTCAACAATGGAAGCACCTGAGCAAGGGAGGAGACAAGAACAAGACACAGGTGAACATGATAATGAAGGGGCGGGGCTACGGCAGGGCATAAACCAAAACAACAACAAACTCACATGGACTAGGGAAGCATGGCAGGCAAAAACAAAGCAAGAGACAAGGCACGATTCAGGGACAAAGTGTTACAGTCATTCACTGCAAAAACCTTTAGTGAATCACAAAAACTAGAGAAAATATGTTGAAATGAAATGTAAATGTGTCTTTTTATAATTAAAAAAAACAAATCTGGCAAGTGGTGCGAGCAAATCTTAGTAAGATTTCGTGAAATAAGAAATACAGCAAGAAATATAAGCACGAATATCTGGGTATCTAGTGTACACTGCAAAAAACTCAAGAATTTAGCAAATAAAAATAAAACAAAGACAGTGACAAGGCAGGGCCAAAGTGTTGCAGGCGTTTCGTTTGCAGTGTAACCCTCCTGTTCAGTAAGATAATCCCGCTCAAAACCCAACTGTACTGCTCACAACACGTATATTAATTTCATTTTTTTCCTGCTGTGTGTACTTGTGTGTGTGCATTTCAGAGGACAAAGTGTGGACGACGCTGGCGAATGATCTGCCAGCTCAGAGCGCAGTGAGCTCGGGATCTGATCCAGCTCAGGGAGCCGTACTGAGACTCAACTACAGCGTGTCCACTGACCAGGTTCTTTCCTCGCACTGTAGCTCGGACTTCAGAGGGTTAAAAGAAAATGCAGGCTGTTGTATTTTCTGATCTTTTCTCCATTTGAGCAGTGTGTGTGTGTTTTTGTGCTGTTTAGGTAAATGCGATCACCAGAGGCGCAGAGCACTGTGAGCAGCATGTGGCCTACGCATGCCGTATGTCACGCCTACTCAACTCACCAGGTAAAGAGGCATGTGTGTGTGTGTGTGTGTGTGTGTGTGTGTGTGTGTGGCAGAAAATCTCTCTCCCCCTCCTCATTTCCGTTTCTGCATCCCACTTTTATCTCTGATTGGGATGAAAAATACCGTGATGTACTTTTTGATCCTTAGCAATACCAAGACTATAATCCCGATCCCATATCGTTTTTGTTGCATTTTTTTCACTGAGGGCCACTAACGGTGTGGTTTTATTCACCGAAAACAGTCAAAATACATTTTTTCACAACCATTTTCCAGTCTCTGTAAATTGCCTCTTTTCTGATTGGCTGCTCTGTATCGTCCCACATTCAAAAAGTAGTCTGGTTTATAACTTGAGCATGGATAGGTGGCGCTAGACTGCTGTAGGTTGAATAAGTGAGTGTGCACTGAAAACTGTTTTTGTAGCTGTATTCCATAAATGGGCCAAATGAATTGGGGACCAAATGGTATAATCTTTAACAGTGTCGATATACTACATCAACCTCTTTTGTTAAAAAAAGGAAATTTGATTTTCCATGGTATGGTCCCTTCAAAAGTCTTCTTGTGCACAAAAAAATGACATCTTAGTGATATTTATGACAAAACCTGGTTAATGCAGCCATTCATTTTACCTACACTGCATATTGTTTTCATAAAGTGCTCATCAAAAAATGATGGGTGTTAATTATTAAAATGACTTTGATGAATAATAGGCCTTTTACTACTTAAATGCACAGTTTTTTCAAAGACGGTGATTCGATCCAAACAAATGTTTCACAACATATCTTAGATGACATGAAATTGTAATCAGAAATCTATCATAAATGCAAAAAAGACAGGTGGGCCCCTGTGGACCCCTTTTACATCCCTACGAATGTCAAAATCAAACTTGTGTCCTTGTTAACTATATTTGAAACTTCGTTACTCAATGTCCAACATGAATCAATAATTATCCCAAGATACACAGTGTTAGAGTTTGGATTTGACTGAATGAAGGAGGTTTATTTTCTGTTGAGATGAAAGGTACACACTCGCTCTACTGATTCTGGTTGTATCTGGTGATTTTTTTCTACTATGAATTGCTTCCATACTTGATAATAATGTTGGATTTTTTTGTGTTTGTGTTAGATGGTTCTCCGTATACCTGGTGGGTCGGTAGAAGCAATGAGAAACACTTCTACTGGGGAGGCTCTGGACCAGGAATTCAGAAATGCGCCTGTGGCATCGAACGCAACTGCACAGACCCCAACTACTACTGCAACTGCGACGCTGACCAGAGACAGTGGTAAGAAAAAGTGAAAATGTAAACGGTGTTTCCTCCTTACCCCAAATCCAGCCACCAGTTTAGCACATATTTGCTTGTGCCATTTCAAAAATATGGACAAAGGGATATTGCATAGCTAAAAACTGTATTTGTAGAAATCTTGATGTCTAAATTTTGACTTTGCAGGAGCTCAGTTTAAGGTAAGTATGTAACGGTTTGGGCCTGCAGTTTGAACTATGTTAAATTAATAGCTTTCATAATTTTACATTAGCTCAAATTCAAAAGTAAAGAAGTAATCCTCAGGTAACCTCAGACTGCATTTGGGGTATTATAAAATGCTGATTTGATTTTTGGTCAACTCATTGTATTAAGAAAGACGTTGTGAAGGAATAGTTTTTCTGTTTTAATGTAGAACTGGTGCTGCAAGGCTAACTTTGATAACAAACATAAATAAACAGCAAGTCATTCTGTGTCCTAAACCACATCTCCAAGTCCTCTGACTAATTTGAGAGGACTGAGAAATCATTTTGAGATGGAAAAGATTTGGTTGACTATTGACTGATAATGTCAATAGTCAACCAATGATTGACTAATTGACTTATTGACTAATAGCTGGCTCCCCGCCCAGTGTGAGTCCCTGCCTCGCGCCCGTAGACCCCAGGATAGGCTTCAGGTACCCGTGACCCTAGTGGAGGTTAAACGGTTACAAAAAATGAATGAATGAATGAATTTTGTCTTCTTATATTTTATTATCTTATGTTATATTCTTGTGAAAATGAAAATTATGAAATGGCTGCTTATACGGGTATTCAAACTCCACACAATTCATTTCAGATTCCTTAAAAAACAATATTAGACTGGGGGATTCTAAATTGACCATACATGTGAGTGTGTGAGCAAATGGTGTGTGTGTGTGTGTGTGTGTGTGCGCCCTGCAGTGGGCTGGTACCTGCGACCCAAAGAAGGATTAAGCGGTTACAGAAAATAAATGAATGAATGAATATCACCTAAGAAGACAGTTCTACTAGATGTTCGCAGATAGATGGTGTCTGATCAGCACTTTTGACTATGAGTGCTTGCAGGCCCACACGTTTCATGATGATTTGTGGCCCTCTGGTGGTCAGAAGCACTCATTTGAATGTGATTTTTTTGTTTTTTTTCCCTAGGAGGGAGGACGCAGGTGTTTTGATGTATAAGGACCATCTACCCGTCACCCAAGTGGAGGTTGGAGACATACAGCGCTCTGGATCGGAGGCCAAACTCACTGTAGGGCCTCTCCGCTGCCAAGGAGACCGTACGTGGACTGATTTTTTCTTTGATTTGCATTTCAGCACTCACAGAATTCTCACTCACGTCAATGTAAATGTTGTTGGTTTGGTAATGTGTGTCTTCCAGTCATTTTTCTATTAAAAGAATCATTTCATGAAAAATAAAGTTGACAGTTTTCCTCCTTACCCCAAATGTAGTTCTTCAGCCAAAACACTTTTGGAGTTCAAAGTTTTCTTATTATGTTTTGCCCCAGAGCTACAAGTCTAACTACCAACCGATGAATCAATGAATCTTTATTTTAAGTTGGAGGCCATTGAGGGTGACTCTCATAAACAACAAGTAACAAATAAGTAGCTTATTCTCAACCAATTACATTAAGTGCATGTCAAAATCATTACACTTGCTTCAAACTGTGTCAGGTATTCTCAAATAGACTGTGATTTCCGAGACAGTATGAAACAGTTATCTACTAAATGAGAAAAAAGAATGGTAAAAAAAAATCATGGCTTTAGACTTCTACTACTACTTTTTCAAAAATATTTAACAACTCTGTTGTTGAGGCAAGTGTTATTGGTTTAAATAAGCTTCCATAACTTGTTAGCTACATTAGCTTCAAAGCTTTGGTGCGAAACTTTGGACAACAAAAACTTTTGACATTTGGGGTAAAGAGAAAAATGTGTAAAATTGATTTTTCTCCGAACTGTTCCTTTAAATGCACATGGAAAACTTATAAATGTCTAAGAGAACTGTTTAATCTGTGTCTGTCTAATCTAATCTCTATCTATCATATCTATCTATTTATTGACTAGGAAATTACTGGAATGCTGCATCCTTCAACACACCCGCATCATATCTTCACTTCCCCACATTTCAAGGGGAGTTCAGTGCGGATATCTCCTTCTACTTCAAGACCTCGTCCTCATACGGAGTCTTCCTAGAGAACTTGGGTAACACCGACTTCATTCGACTGGAGCTAAAATGTGAGTAATGCTTTAAGACTTTGTTCGCATGTAGATGTGATATCAACAATGCATGAAAGATGTACAGTTATACCAGCACCATGCACACAACCATGGCACTGGTCCACCACCCAAATAATATCTGTACAACAACTGTCCCGTGGTCAGAAACCTGATGAAGAAAAACCCTTTGACAACATTTGGCCAGATCAAGAACACCTTCCGAGAACAAGTCTGTGTCAAAGTCAACAATTAAGACAAGACTTGATCTGAGCAAATACACACGGTTTACCACAAGATGAAAACCATTGGTAGGCCTTTAAAGTATTTAGGATTAGAGTTTGACCCACTCTGACCCGTTGAGGTATGAACTCCCCAAGACCTCTGAAGGTGTGCTACAGTATCTGGCACCAAGACGTTAGCAGCAGATCCTCTAAATTCTTGAAGTTGTGAGGTGGGGCCTCCCTGGATTGGACTAGTTTGTCCAGCACACCCCACACATGCTTTATCAGATCAAGATCTGGGGAATCTAGAGGCCAAGTCAACACCTTGACCTCTTTTTTAAGTTCCTCAGACCATATCTGAACAACTTTAGCAGTGTGGCGGCGTGATAAAAGCAGAGGGCACCTTATAAATATAGATAGGCTACAGTCTGTAACTGTACACCTATACAGTGACCTGTAAGATGAGTAGAGAAAAGAAAGTGGCCATTCAGTAGACCATACAAGAACTTTCTAATAAAGTAGATGGAGTGTGTAACATGCTAGGTTGCTCATGACCTGAAGTATGTAGGATCAATTGCAGGAACACATTTAAGGCTTATTTTTATCAGACAATTCTAAAACTGTAATGAACAATCAATAATAATTAATTACTTGATTAATAAAATGAATCAATAAAAATTTACGTTCTCAATTAATCAGCTTAGTGATTAGTTCCTAATTCCAATGATAAACAGGGAGTCAGTAGATCATTATAAAGCCATGTCTGCGGCCTCGACTTGACTTTTGCCTCACGGCATTTGAGAGTGTGTAAGTTTGCTGTATCAGATACAGAGACAGAGGAGTCTGACAGAATTTCTGCCGCCGTACATAGTTATATTAATATTAATATTTAGGCAGGAGGTTTCATTGGTATATTAGGTGGTTTATGAGCACATAGCTAAGTTCATGCTCTATCATAAGTGAAATAACTTTGGTAGGCAAATATAAATTTCATTCAGTAACGTTATTGAAGACTTGGTGTGAGTTTTATCGATTCATAGGGACATTTCCTAGCCTACATAAATCACCTAATCAGTGTTTCCCACTCTCCAGCCTGGTGTCTTTTGATACAGTAGTGTCTATCAGTGAAAATTGGAACGAAAAACGTATATTTTGATATTTATCTACACATTGGTTCATTTCCCTTACTTCAGTCTATCAAAGAAATGGGCAGGTTTGTGAATTTGAAGCTGTCTGGGAAGAGCCCTTTGGGTAAGAGCTACATAGGTACCCTAGTGGGATTTTACATTCATTGCTGGCAAATAATAGTGGTGAACATTGTTTTGTATTTCATATCCATGTTATTTCTTTCTAGGAACTCTTATTATTATGTTTTATGGAATTGTAATTAAAAGATTTTTTTAAATAAAAGAATAAAAAACTGATTACTCAATTAAGTGTCAAAATAATTTCTACCTTTACTCGAATACTAATCAATAGTGACAGCTCTAGAGAATCTGTAGGTGCAGTTTGACTTTTCAGTCAGAATTAAGACTAATCTGACCTTCTCCCTGCAGCTGCCTATGTTGTATCCTTCTCTTTCGATGTGGGTAATGGACCGGTGGAAATGACCGTGCGCTCGGCAACACCCCTTAATGACGACCAGTGGCACAGGGTAGAGGCGGAGCGCAATGTGAAGGAGGCAGTGCTGCGACTGGATAAGCAACAGAAGGAGGTGCGGACAGCCCCACCTCAGGGTCACACCCGACTACAGCTCTACAGTCAGCTGTTTGTGGGTAAGAGAAACAAATACAGCCCAGTGTAATGCATTATTAATCTGAAATAATAATCATAATCATCATCATAAATAATTATAATAATAATAATAACTAAATGTCATGTCAAATGTCTTCTGGTGGCACTGTGCGTAGCACTGTTGCCTCACACCTCCAGGGTTGGGGGGTTCGAGTCCTGGTCGTGTGTGTGTGTGTGTGTGTGTGTGTGTGTGTGTGTGTGTGTGTGTGTGTGTGTGTGTGTGTGTGGAGTTTGCATGTTCTCCTCATGGTGGCGTGGGTTTCCTCCGGGGTCTCCGGTTTCTCCCACTGTCCAAAGACATGCGCGTCAGGTGAACTGGGGATTCTAAATTGACTGTAGGAGTGAGTGTGTGAGTGAATTGTGTGTATGTGTGCCTGCAGACCCCGGGATAGGCTCTGGGTACCTGCAACCCTAGTAAGGATTAAGCGGTTACAGAAAATGAATAAATGCCCATTTAAAAATGAAGTTGAAGAAGAAAGGCACTGCCAGTAAAACAAGCCATTATTTGGCTGAAAAATCCAAACAAACCCATCAGTTACTGGCAAATCCGATTCTTAAAAAGGAAACCAGCAAAAGGCCCAGAAGACCGCAGAAGTGAGCTGTGGTGGATGACAGAAGAATTTCTTGCCTGTTGAAGAAATACCTCTTCGCAACATTTGGCCAGATCAAGAACACCTTCCGAGAACAAATCTGTATCATATTCAACAATTAAGACAAGACTTGATCTGAGCAAATACCCACGGTTTACCACAAGATGAAAACCATTGTTAAGCCTTTAAAGTATTTAGGATTAGAGTTTGACCCACTCTGACCCGTTGAGGTATGAACTCCCCAAGACCTCTGAAGGTGTGCTACAGTATCTGGCACCAAGACGTTAGCAGCAGATCCTCTAAATTCTTGAAGTTGTGAGGTGGGGCCCCTCTGGATTGGACTAGTTTGTCCAGCACACCCCACACATGCTTTATCAGATCAAGATCTGGGGAATCTGGACCTTGTACACTTTGTTAAGTTCCTCAGACCATATCTGAACAACTTTAGCAGTGTGGCAGCGTGCATTATCCTGCTGAAAGAGCCACTGGGCATCCATGACCCTGTCAGTGGTTCACTGGGGCAGCTGGTGGTCTAGTGGTTAGGGAGTTGCCCCAGTGATCAGAAGGTTGTGAGTTCAATTCCCAGGACTGCTAGTGGCACCACTGAGGTACCCTTGAGCAAGGTACAGTCCCCACACACTGCTCCCCGGGTGCTGTGTTTCTGGCTGCCCACTGCCTTACTTGGTGAATGGGTTAAATGCAGAATTTCTACTGTTCACACTGTGTGCTGTGGCGTGTTCACGTATAACAAATGGTCTCTTTACTTACACTCTTTGGACCACTTTTGGTAGGTACTAACCACTGCATACTAGGAACACCCCATAACACCTGCAATTTTAGAGATGCTCTGACCCTATTGTCTAGCCATCACAATTTGACCATTGTCAAAGTCTCTCAGATCCTTATACTTGCCCATTTTTCTTCTTCCAACACATCAACTTCAAGAACTGGCTGTTCACTTGATGGCTAATATATCCACCCCTTGATAGGTGCCATTGTAACAAGATAATCCATGTTATTCATTTCACCTGGCAGCGGTTTCAGTGTTCAGGATAATTAAAGTAGCCTTGGACTCTTTTTCTTTGACACTGTTTTTCTTTGACATAGATTTTCTTTCAGGTAGTGAACTCTCTGCAGTGTTCTCTGTACATAAACACTTCATTTTTGTGTTAATTTATGGATTACTGGCTCTGAATCCAAAGCAGCAATATTGATTTTACATTGCAGGGGCCTCAGGAGGGCAGAGGGGATTTCTGGGATGCATCCGCTCCCTGAAGATGAACGGTGTGACCCTTGACCTAGAGGAGCGGGCAAAGCTGACCCCAGGGGTGAAGCCTGGCTGCTCAGGTCACTGCTCCAGCTATGGCATGCACTGTAAGAATGGGGGAAAGTGTGTGGAGAAATATAACGGCTACACCTGCGACTGCAGCCTCACGGCCTTTGATGGGCCCTTCTGCACAGACGGTACTGACCCACACTCTGGATATTTCTGTTTTACGTAAACATCATGTGAGATGTCATAATGTCATCACTACTCTAAAGCAACTCTATACTTGACCAGTCAAATCACAGTATGTATACACAATTGGAATGTTTTTACCTACTTATTAAAACGATAATCAAATCTAGCCAATCAGTCCCAACATATTTGGTGTTTGCTTCTTTCATTTTGGGCTGGAGAGCCAAGGTTAACATAGTTGACATGTAATGGAAGCTTGTAGCCTGCACTACATTTTCGGTATTACTGCCATGCAGATTGCATGCTTAAATTATCATGCACTTGCCTCAAACTGCATTGAGTTATATTACCGTTATGTATGAAAAGTTTTCCCTTTTATTTTTTTGATCCATTGTTGCAGTCATGGAAAAGTTTGAAAACCCCTGGTAAAATTACATTTTGTTGAAGTGAAAATAAGTACATTTAAGAAATATGTATGGCATATATACTATTTATTTGCTGGATTTAACATATTGGAAAAAAATAAAACACAAAATGTGTTTTGTTCAAAGGTTTGGGACGTTTTATATTTTCTATTGTTAAGAGATTGAGGCCTTTTTTTGCAGAAACATGCCACATGAATAAGCCACAGGACAACTATGGACAAAAAAACTGGACAAAATGATATGGGGGGAGTCTCTCATGTTCAACATTAAGTAGGATTATAACAGTTTTGTAGTGTGGCCAATGCATTACACATGCAGTTTATTCTGTGCTAACTTAATGAGGAATACATTTCCATTGCCTGTTAGCTACGTTAGCCTTATATCTCTAGTGCAGAACTTCAGACACCAAACGTTTCTTGACTAATCAACTGCATTTGTGGGGGCAAATTGCTGAACTAATGAGTTTCCAGGTATGCTAATGTATCGAATCATGAATTAAGATAAGTACTGACCTCTTTAAATTTTATAACTGTTATAGGGACATTGCTTGAACTTGCTAGAGCTAGTAGTACCTCCATGTGGATGCTTTGGGCGCCGGGTTATTGAAGACTCTGTTCTTTCTCTGCCCAGCAGCAACAGAACAGTCCCTCATACAGTCCCTTGTACAATGTTAGCCTCATGTTTGGATGCTACATCAACGTTGTAATTTAGTGCAGCATTACATTAACATCTTTCTGAATTAGTTATCTTTCATTCTTTTTATTCATGTGTGTTGCAGATGTAGGAGGCTACTTTGAAAGCGGCACCATGGTCCGCTATGACTTCATGTCCAACAGCGGCTCCTCCAGTGCTGGAAAGGGTGTTTCTGCAGGTCTGAGTGTGGAAGGAAACCTCACTCAGGAGGAGCTGAGCTTCAGCTTCAGCACATCTCATGCCCCTTCTGTGCTGGTCTACATCAGCTCCAGGACGCAGGACTTTCTGGCAGTGGTGCTGCGTCATAATGGTAAACACAAAGTTTGAGAGGCAGGCACTTCTACATAAGAAACAAGTTAAATGGACATTTACATTTAAAAAGCAAAAGCAAGTTTGTCGTCTGGTGGTGCAGTGGGTAACACTGTTGATTCACACCTCCAGGGTTGGGGGTTCGAATCCGGGTCCTGGTCTTGTGTGTGTGTGTGTGTGTGTGTGTGTGTGTGTGT
>JBBPCZ010110544.1:0-10682 GCA_037974445.1 Brycinus macrolepidotus
CGGGGTCGTGCTCTCCACCTTGCTCATGGTCTCCCTGTATAAAGGTGAGATGATCAGGAGACAAGCTTTTGCCTACTGCAAACACTCAGCCAAACTCTATGGTTCCATCAGCTTTAGAGGGGCTGGAAACCCGTTCGACGTTCCTTCACATTTGTCTTTGGAAGAGGATGAGACTCCTGTTGAGATTTCCAGCTGAAACCTGTGCTGAACCATGTAGCTTTTTCTAAATGCTGCCATCCAAGAACTTCAGACTAATCTTCTTCTTCTCTGAAATTCTTCAGAAACATAGGGAACCAAATATTGAATGTATGTATGGTAGTTTAGTTTAGAAAAGAAAGTAAATGCTCAGTGCCATACTCATTAATGTCGGAACGTAAGGCTGGATTTGCTGAAATTTGAGTCCTATTCACACGAACTTCCTTGCATGTATCACTGTAAATGTTCAGTATGAAAATAATGTTATTGTCTAGGCAAGAGGTGCATTTTATAGTGGGACACACTGTGCCATCTAGCCTGTATGTGCACATGCACTAGTCTTCATCTCTGTTTTTTTAACACAAAGATAATCTGATGAAGCCTTTGCTGAGTATTTTTGCATTTCATCACCAGTTCAGTTAATTTTTTTTATCATGCAAATATTGCATTTCCAAGTTAAATTAACCCCATTTGCATGCATTGTACATATAATGAACATTTAATTTGGGATATACTTATGCTCAAGTAGCATATATTCCTAATAAACAGAGGGTACAAACACGGTTAACAGCTGTCTCTTACACACACACACACACACACACACACACACAAATGCACACTAATCGGCACACCCAAAGGAACATTCTTCATTTCCCATGAGAAAGCCAGATCATTAGAGATGCAACATGGCCTGAAAGAACAGTCTGAAAGTGAAAAACAAAATTCATGAGATGCCATCCATTATTTTTTACAAGCAGAAAACCATTAAAATGCTAAGGACAATATTATGTGGAAATAAAATTGAGAGAGAGATTAAGCACTTACTAAAAATGTACCCTTTCTTAAGAAAATGTAAATGAAAATTATGTGTTTATTTATTTGTTACTTTTTGAGCAGAACTCACTGTCAAAACTGGCCTTTACTCAGTTGCATTTACCTTTTCATGAGTCCATTCGGCTTTGTTCCCAGGATGCAGGCTGGCTAAATACATACTTAGGAGGCTAAGCACAAGAAATAGCTGCTGTTGCTTTGCCAAGGAGTGCTGTGTGCAGCAGCTTCAAAATGGGAAACGCTTACGAGGGGCTGGATCAGATTATCCTGCTCTATAGAAGCAGCAGGACTGCTGTACTACAAAGTCCTGACACCAGCACCTTCACCCAGGGCATCATACTGGAGCAGAGTAACCAAGCACTCTTTAATCGCTGAATGTACGTCTGGTTAACTTGAGGGTGTCTCTGCCTATTTATTCATTACACTGACAACTCTAATGGTGAGTAATGCTAGCTAATGTTATGTAAAGCTGACAGGTTGCTAATAACCCAAGGCTGTAACAAAGCCTGATGTTCGTAAGTGTCTGAAATGCAGAAGTACTTATGAACAGGATGGGGGCTGTTATTTAAATATTCACAGCTCAGTGCCAGAATGGGTTTTTAAACAGGAATGTAGAATGGGGTAAAAAAAAAAAATGACACAGTTTGGGATTGTTCTCCCAAATTGTGTCATATCCAGTTCTATACTGAAAGGTATAGAACCATAAGATTATGTGGCAGTTCACTTTGATTAGAGAACCACTGTTTAGGAGAACAAAAATGTTTTTCCTGTGTCAGTGCTCCAACAAACCATTTTTGGTACCTCTGATATATGGATAAAATGAAGAACCACAAAAAAAACTTTCTCAAAGGTATAGAACAATTAGATTATGTGGCAGTTCATTTTGATTAGAGAGCCACTGTTTAGGAGAACAAAAAGTTTTTTCCTGTGTCAGAGCTCCAAAGAACCATTTTTGGTACCTCTGATATATGGATAAAATTAAGAACCACAAAAAAAACTTTCTCAAAGGCATAGAACCATGAGATTATGTGGCAGTTCACTTTGATTAGAGAACCACTGTTTAGGAGAACAAAAATGTTTTTCCTGTGTCAGTGCTCCAACAAACCATTTTTGGTACCTCTGATATATGGATAAAATGAAGAACCACAAAAAAAAAACACTGAAAGATTTAAGACGTGTGGCAACCTGCGGATTGGCTTTTTCACTGCATTAACAAATGACTTTAAATTGATGTAAATATAACTAAAAATCTGACTGAAATGTTTTTCTCCATTGTTGATCAGTTAATGCTTTAGAAGGAATTTTTCTCTCTCTGTTTCTCTCTGTCTCTCTCTCTTTCTCCCTTACATCACTCTATATAATCAGTAAGGGCAACTGTCAGCAGGAAATGGGATTGGATTGTTGACAGCGTCGGCAGGGGTCAAGGGCATGGGTGTGGCCATCTTAGCAGGTACTGACAGCACAAAATACATGTGCTATTTTGTCTCACACACTGTACACACCAAAAAAGCTTGATCCATGTTTTTCCTGCTTTTCCACTCGGCTTGTTGTAATTATGTGCGAACTGGTCATGGTTTGGACTAGCACAGTCATTTGATCCACGCTGTTTAATAGCTTGTTCAACAAAATGATGCCCGTTTCCTGGGGTTGGTCGCATAGCAACGGCAAAAGTCATTGTGACTTTAAATGGAGAGATGGCCATGAAGGAAAAGCATGTGTGTGAAAAAGAGCCAGCACACCATTTGTTGCATAGATGAAAGAATGTGTGAAAGTACGAAACTACATTTCTCGACAGGGAAGGCAAGCACAGTCACTCAGTATCCCTGGAAACAGCACTATAGATGGATGTGTGATTCACCTGGTATGATAATTTGCCACTGGTTTAACAATGACATAAACCATTCAGCTGTCCAGGAGATGGAAACTTAATAAACCAGAATAGTCCTGCAGCTGCGATGGAAAACCGACAGCTGATTTAGTTATTGCTCAGTAAATGGACTTTCAGAGTGTCCTTTGTGACTGTAGGTGGGAGGGAATGATGCAATTTTTTTTTTCCTGATTGTTCTCCCAAATTGTGTCATATCCAGTTCTTCCAGCTATCTGGAAACATGAAACCAGTAAGGCTAGCACATAATTTCTCTGGGTCACATGAAGCCAGCCACTGTATCTTTTTGAACTGCCAATTACACAACATCTCTGGACAAGTCAGCATGCTTGGAGAACAGAGTTAGGGCCATCCTTCTAGAATTAAATGCAATGAAAACCAACTAAATTAAATGTAAATAATCCATTAAAATATTTAATTCACATTATAATAAAATCAAATCAAAATATTTTAGAATGCTTTAAATTTAGTGAAAAATCTTAAAATTGAAGGCTCAAATGAGGGACCTCCTAAACAGTGCAAAACTGAGAAAACCACTGCAGAGCCTTCCAATGGACAGTTCTTTCACTGAAGAACCCCTTTTTAAATGAGACATGTGAAGAACCTTTTCAAAGTTGAAAGAACCACTGCATAATATAAAGGTTCTAAAACAAGAATCAAATGTCCAAGTCAAGAACCATTTAGGAGCCTGCAATTTTAAGTGTGCACCCAACATTCAGTCTACAGGACCTTGCCATATTATTTCAAGTGTAAAACCTTTTCAAATGAATATTTCATTGAGTTTTGTGGAAAAAGATCTCCAGTGAAAAACCTGTTATTTCACATCAGCTTCAGAATTCATGGCAGCTGTCATAGAAAACAGTGTGTGGTTGATGTGCTCCTACGCAAAGGTACAAAGGGTTTGTTTCATCTTCGGATGTTAAGGATGCTGGAAAAAATATCAGACTACATTTTCAAGGGATTCTTGACTTCTCTTTGTCCCAGATTCATAGAGTAATGAGCACCAGGAAGAACAGCGAGGATGTGCACTTCCTTTGAGAACGAGGAATGACGAGGGTGTTGTTTGGGGGGGGGGTGTCGAGCTAGAACAAAAGCAGGTAGACCCTTTAAATAGGCCTCATCAACATGTAAGCAGAAGACACTGACTGAGTGCACTATAAATAATAAAGGTTGGATAGATTTGTGGTTGTAGGGAAAAACCTTTAATCGTTTTTGAGCCTTTATGTTGTGTGGAAATTAAGAAAGTTCCTCACACTCACATCTCAATTATAAAAATGGTTCTTAAAATCGTTATCAATGAGAAGGTTCATTTGAGGAGCTAAAGTGGTTCTTCTATAGCATTGTTCTTAAGAACCCTATTTTTAACATTTATTCATTCATTCTCCATTCATTCACTTATTGTTTGGAGTTTCCCAAAGTTTAGTCATGTTCATTTCCACTCATTAGATAAATCTCCTCCTATCACATAAGGCTACCGAGGTGGGAAAACAGGCTACCAATGAAACTCTCTCTAACTTAATGTCACTGGATACCTTGCTTCAACAAGCTTTGAGGAGAGCACTAACTACTAATTCTGTTATGTCAGTAAACGGACATCCATGTTGGCTAGCAACATACTGAGTAAAGGGGCATTTGGCTGACGCCCTTATCCAGAGCAACTTACAATCATTAGTTACACGGACAGTCTTACAATCATTAGTTATAGGGACACTCTTACAATCATTAGTTACAGGGACAGTCCCCCTGGAGCCACTGAGGGTTAACTGTCTTGCTCAAGGACACAATGCTAAAAAGTGGGGGTTTGAACCTGCAACTTTGTGGTCATCGGGTTCACAGGCAAGTGTTTTACCCACTAGGCTACTACCACCCCCTTTTGAGTGGTGTATCACCAGAGATTACTTATTTATTCCTCAGCGTGCATGTAGATGTGCTGAGCATTGCAGCAACATTGACAGTAATGTTACCTTGTCCTAAGAAATGCGTCGTCTTACATGTCATCCTTCAGCTTCCCTGCATTTTGACTAGTCCAAATGCACTCATGTTGACTAGATAGTGAGTTAATGAGTGTCGCCTGTGAACGCCCACACACTAGTGTCCCTTTGCATCTCTGCTGTCCTATGCTGGGAACACACAGGGCACATATCCATAGAAACCAAGTTCCCCTGTTGCTAAGGAGAGATCTCGTCCACTAGGTCTTAGTTTGTGTGGTGCATCACTGGAAGCAACACATACCAGTGCACTCATTGTTCATCACATGCTGGGGATTATGTATGTAAGATGTAATAGGCTATAAACACATTTTTTCCACCCTGGCCTAAACTCTCAACACCACTGTCCACTATCTGGTGTCGACCACCTTCCTTACCATATTTATTCTTCATGGAAAATCAAACTTACTCAAACTTTCTCTTTACAGTTGTACGAAAAAGCTTGCACACTCCTGCCTAAATTAAATATTTTGTCAATTTTTTAAGGGAAAAGAAAGAAACTTATGCAGAAAAAAAACTTTTTTGCAAATGTTAATGTACATTTCTTTTCAGGTTTAGTTTCTTGACTGCCTGCCTCACAATCCCTAAAACAGATCCAGCTCCATTTTTAACAGTTGGTAAGGTGTCCTTTTCACCAAATTGTTCCTTTTTGAATTTGAACACACCTTTGGTTATTGTGGCCAAAATTATACATTTTTTACTTCAGAACTTGTTCTAATAATCGTCTAGATCTTGCTTCGACTTACACAGTTCCCCTTAATTGTTATTTTATAAAGAAGCTTAAAAACTGAAAGTGTTCTGGTATATTTATATGGTTTTCCTGATTCGCAGGCATTACTTGTATTATGCTCTGGAAACGTTGTCAGCTGGCAATTCATTCTTGACCTGCCTAACCAGTACTAACAAGTCAAGGCCTGACGAGTTCATTATGATTTTACAACGAGGAGGGTGTACCATAAGGTACCATACCTTATTTTTTATTTTTTCTATTTTTTTTTTCAATCTATCAGCTATAAAGTACTTAAGCACATGTTCATTAGCATTGGAAGATTAAAAAATAGTTTCCTGCAGAGGCTGATTTTATTTCTTTTCACTTTAAAATCACCATAACTGAGAATTTCTTTAGCATCTGAGAAGTACTTCTTTAGAATATGCACTGGAGCAGCAAGGTCTTCCTAAAATGTACAAAAGTTTGATAAAATAGTAAAACTTTGGCAGACATTTTGCATTTTGTTTATCTTTTATTGCATGTTTTCATAAATAGGAGTAAGTCATGTGTCAGAAACCACAAAAGCAATTTTTTTTAAACATTTTACCTAGTTTCTCCCTCTGTTTAGCTGTGGCCATTTCTCTCCTGCTTCCGATGTACACTTCTAATCACACATGCTACTAAGGTGGGAGGCCCAGAAAAGCACCTCTTTGACACATGAAGCATCTTTCTGTCATCTATCAATCTGCTGCTAATACAAAATCATTGGGTAGCTCAACATCCGGCTTATTAAGTTTTTCATTTCAGGCTTTTCTGGGGCCTTTTATGTTGCATTGTCCTTCTCATTATGGGTCTCGCTTTGGATTTCTGGAATCTTCTTTAGGATGATTTCTGCTGCAAAAAGTGCTACACAAATAAAACCACCAGATCATTTCACGCAAATAGGAATTTCCAACGTCTTTGTTCAGTTAGATCATTAAATAAGTTTATCTGCTGCAACTTGAATCATTTGAAGACTGGAAACTTTGACTGACTGACTGTGAATTGGGAGAATGTGTCCATCTTCTTGCGTTTTTCTGATCTGAGCCAGTGTGAGCCCACCGTTCACTTCCTGGGCACAGAAAGAGAGGACAGAGGCTAGAACCCAGAGCATGTGGTGATGGCTGTGAGTCTGAATGGAGGCCTCATAACCCACTCCCCATATTTCTGTGTGATGCATAATTTAGAAGCAGAGCAGTGCGAGATTAATCTGGCAGCGGAAGCATTTTATTCACCTTTCCTTTGATTTATGCTGCTATTACAGTGTCTGGCAGGGACCGCAGCAGCTCTGTCAACTGTGCTCTTCGGTGTAGAGATGAAAAGTTACCATTTTCCAAACATCTTCTGTTTTTAAATGTGCAGGGCTAGTGGGGGCACCAAGCATCTAAAAACCCCAAATCACTCATGGCGGGCCTCGCTTCAAAACCCTACTGTGTTTCAGATGAAAATAAGCCAGTATCTCCATTGGCTTCAGTGTGTGCTATGCTGCTTATGATGGAAGCGTCCTTGTTTTATCCTTAGTCCTGAAGTGACCATAAAGCACTTCTCCCATGCTTCAGATTAAAAAAGCCTGGACAGATACAGCCTCAGCAGTTTGGTAGCTAATAGCCCTGTTTCTTGTTCTGGCTCGATGACTCAGCCACATGACTTACCCCAGCCTGGCCTTCAAAGTCTTCAGGCAGGGGGAGCAAATGATGGCCAATTGCTTTACATTTATGAACAGAGAACACAGATGGACGGACGGATTATTATTCTTCCTTCAGGGCGATTATCAGCCAGTGATCATCATCAATAATGTAAACCTCCACACATAAAACTCTGAAGAGGAGATCTGTGATGCTGGCCGCACCCCCGCAGTCGTTTGGTTACCATGGCCGTGTACCTGCACCTGTTCCTGCAGCTTTTCAGAATATACCAAGCCATCTGTCAACGATGTGAGCTTCTATAGGGTGGGGTTGGATTATAAACTGTTAATGTGCAACCACTTGCAGCCCAGCAGTTAGGGTGGGATGGTTACTGGTTTAAATTATATACCATTTAAATAAAAAAAGTGAAAGTCAGTAATGATTATAGAGTTATAATACCAATAACTGTGTGCAATTAGCATCTTTTTAAAAAGCTGTGATGGTATATAGTCTACTGCTACAGTCTCCATATAAAACACACACCAGAACTATGCATCCTTTACCAAAGAGATCTATAATACAAGAAGAATCTTTCTATAGTGCTCTATAATACCTGTGTGCTATCTGTAGTATTTATACTCTAGTATGTGTACTATATTTTCTAGTTTTTAAATATTGTATAATCTATAGTAATTTTATCTGTGTTATTTTCTTGTAGAACTGCCCATAGTAATCTATAATAATTGTCAGAATTTGCTCTAAGTTACTGTATTACAGATGCATTGATCATGAATTTTCATGGCCTACTCTTATATAATTTTTTTATAGCCAAATTAATACATGGCTGATTCTTTTTGGCTGAAGTTAGTTGCTTATATTACCTGAAGCTCACACTGTCTGGGCTAAATGAACACAATTAACACACTAGCAGATTTCCAGAATATTTTAATAGCAACACATGGTTGGAGCAAAAATCTGCATATTTTACTACTACAATAGACTTTTTTTTCATAAGGAGTCTTAATATGTAATGCTTTATAGGCCCATATATTACAACAGTGTCACATTAATACCAAATAACATGATAATTTTGGACAGGATATTGCAATAGGATTTTGTATACCAGTTCAGTGGCACCTAGCAGTGCTATCATCCTCTTCCACTGTCCTAGTTCAGGCAGAGGTTGCAATATGGTCTGCCCCTGTAATGCTGTAATGGAGATTACTGTAATCTTTGCAGAAGTGCTCCTCTCCCGTCACCATCTCGTTCTCTCTCTCTCTCTCTCTCTCTCTCTCTCTCTCTCTCATATGACTCTTCTCCAGCAGTGTAAGAGCAAGTACTGAACTTAGCCTTCTCCCCCAATTCTCATACATCATACATGGTAAAAAGTGCTTTTGCACTTATCAATGCTGTGGGTGATTTCTGTAAAATGTATTGGAGTAATTAGGACTTCCGTTTTGGACTACCGTTTCTGAATAGACCCACACAAAGATAAGAAACAACTTCCTTTATTAATTATCTGTTAAGCTCTCCAGTTCACTCATATAGGCCATGGAAAGGCAAAGAGGTGGAGGCCAAATTACAGTTACCCTCAAGTCAAAACGGACCTCTTCTACATTGTTAGTCCCTGGTCATATTAGGCATGTTTCAGTATATCAGGATTTAAAGGGCAAATGTCTTATTTTCTCATAACCTTTCACCAAAATGTAACAACTTTTGCCCTCCTCTAAAATATCTCCTGATTTTTGACTGCAGCACTGTGCAAGGGCAAGTGGGAAAAAATAATAATAACCCATAATATGATGTTTTACCTCCCCCACCCCTACCTCGTCCTCCCACCACCCTGGTCAGCTATGTAAATGTGTGTGTGTGTGAGATGTTACAAAGTCATGCCAAGTCATTAAGAACACTTGAGATTGAGAGATTGTAGAGAGATTATCCATAGCTATACAGTTTATTAGATTTAATGGTAGTTATAAAATGAAATATAAAATAAATGTGCATATGTTTAAGACTGGGTGCATCTTTCATGTCAGAGCATAAGCTACTTAGGTTAAAAGCACATTAAATGTCATTTTAAGCAGCCTAAAATCAACTCAACAGAAAATATGTGCCTCTAGTAAGCCTTTTTTTGTCTAAATAGTGATGGTGGCTTTGAAGAACATCAGAGACTGGCTTTGGGAGATGGCCAACCTCCCGTGGTTGTGAGCCATTTAAATGAGACGTGACGCTGTCTGGACCATAAATTAATCTCTGATGTAGGGAAAACTGTTTAGTCCATGGACAGGATTTCTCAGTTAACCAGATCGTTTAAGCCCAAGTCAAGCCTGTCCATTGGAGGAAAGGTAAGGAGGGGTCTCCTGGAGTTGGGAAAGACTGTGCTCTCATTCTATTTATTAAATAATAAATGTACCCATACAGACATAGTTCCTTTGAAAATAAATTGTGCCTATCCTGCAGCATCCTCAATTTTCCTGTTAGAATGCAACATCAAAGGATTTGCTCCGGGCTTAAAGCATTCATGTAAACAAATGAACAAACAAAACCCTTTTGCCTCAACAAAGAATCCAACATGCTATCTTACAGGCCTGGGGGGCATTAATTTCCCTCTTTTTCTTTACAGCTCCCGGAAATCCAATTCAACTTAATTTTTTTCTTTTTTAGACACCTTTATTGATCCATGTGACACTAATTTACATAAATGGCATTTTACAAAGGTACAACACTGAACGTTTCTTTTCCAGACAACAGCAAAGCTTCACATGACACACACACACACACACATATGAAATGAAAGTTGGAGGAAAAATAAACGGATGGATGGATGGATAGATGGTTGGTTTGTCGGTCCTAGGACTTCTATGTAAGTTCAAGCTCATCTATTACAATACAAAGTTCCAAAGCATTTTTTTCTTCTCCATTGGTTTCTGTGATTTCCCTGTGGAAAATGTAGACACTTGGTTATGTTTTCAGTATTCTGTTCTTTTGTAAAAAGAAAAAAAAACTTCATTCCTTTCCTTCATCTTCATTTCTGGGCCTCGGCCCTTTTAGCTGAATGTGCAAGACAACCTGAAACTTGCACTGTGTGGCCTCCCACAAAAAAGTCTTAACTCCTGCTTCACTGTGGAGGCAGTGAAAGATGGAAACACAGACGCACACAGTAAAGTGCATCCAAAAAGCTCGTTAAGAAGTTTTACGCTGGAGTTCGAGAGGTGCTTGTTTGGTGCAGTGTTTTAAGAGATTGTAAACATTAACAATTCACACTATTAAAAATGAGACAGGAAGCAGAGCTAGAGGTGGCAGAGTTGAAAATGTTAAGATTTGCACAGGGAATGATGAGGATGGACAGGATCAGGAATGAGTTTATTAGAGGGACAGCTCGAGTTGGACCTTTTGGAGGAAAAGTCAGA
>JBBPCZ010110584.1:0-10682 GCA_037974445.1 Brycinus macrolepidotus
TTCATACTATATAGAACGTACTGTTTTAACGGTAGAGCAGTACGTTCAAATTCAAATGTAGTACCTACTCAAGTAGTGTGCGATTTCGGACGCAGCCCGAGCAATGGCCCCTTAAAATTCCTGTGCACGTCCCTGTCTCCGGGTCAACAGTGGAGCTTCAGAAGTCACATGAAACTTTGCTTCATGATCATACGGCATGTAAAGTCAGAGATCTCAAACCTTAACTTGACTGTGTTTGGAACTTGGCATTGATTTTTAAAAATGGTGTCATTTAAAAGTCAAAATAGCTAATTAAATGTTTATTTCTTATCAAAGAAAAGCAGAAAAATGTAGCTTGAGAAGCTCAATTGTGTGCGTGTGTGTGTGTGTGTGAGTGTGGTGTTGGTGGAAGGGGTGTGAGTGATTGTGGTTGTGGGCGGAAGGGGTGTGTGTGAGGTGGGGCTGCGTGTAAGCGGCACTGTTTTGAAATGGCGAAGAGAGAGAGAATCTGTAAATAACAGACTTGTACCTTTTTTCAGCATCTCTTATTATAAAAGTAATGTGTGTGTGTGTGTGTGTGAACATTTCCAAAATGTTTAATATTTAAGTTTGTGCATTTTACATTAAAAATAGAGAAATGAATTTCTAATTCTAATGAATTTTCTGATTTTGTTCTTTTTTTTGGGTCATCTATGTCCTAATAGTTTATTATAAATTATAAAAATAATCTTTTTATCATACTGGCTCAGTTGTGCTGACAAAAATGATATGAGACACTTGTACTCACTGACTCATTGTTAAGGCTTTAAATATAAGAAAATAACAAGTAATCTGTCACTGACACAGAGCTCGAGTGAGGGTGTCAGGTCACACTCTTGAGTCAGGATTCAGTTTCACAGATGTTTAAAAATGCAAAGAGGATTGCTTGGTAACCCAAACCTCAGATAGAGATCTACTAGACTGTGTGTTCAGGTACATCTACACTGATGATCAGACATGCCTACCATAGGCCAGGGGTGCCCTGGTGTCCGGCACAATTTGGTGTTCTCCCAGCTCAAACACGCCTGGTTCAAATCACCTGTTCATGGGCAGATTTAATGAGTGTGTTTGAGGAGGAACTACCAAACTGTGGTGGACACCAACCCTCCAGGGTCAAATTTGGGCCCCCTGCCCTTGACTGTAGGTAATCTGTTATTTTGTAGAATAAAGGGGTGGAGTTTATGTGTTGGCACTGAAAAAAACATTGTTCTGATCCTCATGGTAGAAATGCTAATGGTACACAGTAGATGGTGGCATGTGTCAATGTTGCCACGGTCATAGCTTACTGGTGTTAGCCACTCTTTTATCCAAAAAATGTTTCAAATGTATGCTAACAATTGTAGTAATGTGTTTACACTGAAGTCCAGGATTTGATGTACGTGACCTCATGCACCTGGACTTCTATGAATTTTCTAGCACCTCTAAATATTTACTCAAAAAAACTCAAATAACTCAAATGACTAAAATTAATTTAATCAAATAAACTGTCACGTTTCGTGTCAGTGGCCGCTAGAGGCCACCCTGCCAGATGGGGACTCTTATTGTGACACTGTTTTAGTTATACACCGGTCGGAGCCCCTGTGAGTGTTCACAGCCGGCCGGTGTTTCTAAGTTAAGTGCTCGTTAGTCCTCATTCGTCCTTTGTTCTATGTATGTGTGTATTTAGTCTCCCATGGGGAGAAATATGAATATGAATTACTTTATGGCGCCACCGTGAGTGGCAGCCCTTCCAGCAGCTCCGTGTGTTTTTGTTTCTTTTTTTCTTTTTTCCTCGTATATTTCTTGTATATTTCTTTCACTTGTATATCCTATGGATACGGACTTTAACACAACAAGACTTGTTTATTCGAGTAAGTAACTTCTAGCCTGGAGAAAGTCCTGTGCTGGCACAGTTCCGAAGCTACCTGACGAGGTTTGTAGACCATACCGTGGCCGCAGAGCCAGAGCTAAGCTAAAAGCTAAACTGCTAGCAAGGAAGTGGCATTACAAATTTGCGGTGCCTTCAGGGATTATGGGGAATGTGAACTCGCTTCCAAATAAGATGGATGAACTGGCCGCGCTGGTGAAAAATGTCTAGATCTACAAGGAGTGCAGTGTGTTGTGCTTCTGTGAGACGTGCCTAACCGCTTGCATCCCGGATGCTAACGTGGAGCTCCCCGGCTTCAGCATGGCTGCGGGAAGTGGAAAGGAGGAGGACTCGCTGCTTACGTGAACACAAGGTGGTCTAACCCCGGGCATGTGAACATTAAGATTTCCATCTGCTGCAGGGACATCGAACTCCTGGCTGTAGGTCTGTGTAACTACTATTTGCCCAGGGAGTTTGGACATGCCATTGTTGTAATTGTTTACATCCCCCCGCGCGCCGACGCGGAAGTAGTGGGTGACGTCATCCACTCCACTGTGACGAAACTACAAACACAGCATTCGGACATGCTTGTGTTAATATCTGGCGATTTTAATCACGTGACTTTGGACAAAACACTACCTGTCTTCACTCAATACGTGGACTGTTACACCAGGGAGAATAGGACTATCGATCTACTGTATGCTAATGTAAAGGACGCGTACAGCGCCACGCCACTGCCCGTGCTGCGGAAAGCGGATCACAACCTTGTTTTGCTTCTGCCTCACTACAAACTGAGAGTGAGACGTCTCCCTACAACCACACGTTCATTCAGGAGGTGGACTCCCGAGGCAGAGCAGGTTCTGAGAGACTGCTTTGGAATGACAGACTGGGATGTAATGCACAGTGAGAACATCGAGGAGGTGACTGACTGCACTACTGCCTACATCAACTTCTGCATGTACGTTGTTGTCCCAGTAAGAACTGTACACTGCTTTGCCAACAACAAGCCCTGGATCACAAGGCCTCCTGAATCAGAAGAAGACGGCCTTCAAAGATGGTGATCAGCAGGAGCTCAAGCATGTGCAGAAGGATCTCAAAGTCCAGCTCAGGGAGACGAAGGAGCAGTACAGGAGGAAGATAGAGCAGAAGCTGCAGACCAACAGCATGAAGGTGGTATGGGACGGAATGAAGACCATCACCGGCTGCAGCTCAAAGCAGGGGGCCACCCTTGAGGGAGGTGTGGTGAGGGCGAACCAGCTGAATGACTTCTTCAACAGGTTTGACCACTCTAAACCGCTTACATCCCAGAGCACTGCACCCCCTTCCCATACTTCTGCTATCTCCCTCCCCCCATCGGCTGATACCGTCACTGAGAACAGTGTTCCACCACCAATAATCACAGCAGTATAGGTGAGCGGTGAACTGAGGAGGCTTCGTCCCAGCAAAGCAGCAGGCCCAGATGGAGTATCCCCATGGCTGCTGAAGGCCTGTGCGATGGAGCTGGGAAATCCTCTCCAGCACATCTTCAACCTGAGCTTGGAATGTGCCATGCCCTTGACCCTCTGCAGTTTGCATACAAGGAGAAGGTAGGAGTGGTAGATGCTCTTATCTATCTGCTACACCGAGCTCTCGTTCACCTGGACAAGGGCAACGGTGCAGTGAGAATTACATTCTTGGACTTCTCCAGCACCTTCAACACCATCCAGCCTATGTTGCTCAGGGACAAACTGACAGAGATGGTAGTAAGCTTGCATCTAGTGGACGGGATAAAAGACTACCTGACTGAGAGGCCTCAGTATGTGCGACTGAGGAACTGCAGGTCGGACACTGTAGTCAGCAGCACAGGAGTGCCGCAGGGGACAGTACTCTCTCCAGTCCTGTTCACCCTGTACACCTCAGACCTCCGATACAACTTGGAGTACTGTGATGTGCAGAAGTTTGTACTTCCTCAGAAGGCTGGCTTCCTTCAACATCTGCAAAAAACTGCTGCAGATGTTTTATCAGACTGTTTTGGCGAGCGCCCTCTTCTATGCAGTGGTTTGCTGGGGTGGTGGCCTCAAGAAAAAGGACGCCTCACGACTGGACAAACTGGTGAAGAAGGCGGGCTATGTTGTCGGCATAGACCTAGACAGTTTGTCATCCATGGCAGAGCTGCGTGCGCTCAGCAGGCTCCTTTCAATCATGGACAATCCACTCTGTCCTCTGCACTACATCATCTGCAGACAGAGGAGCAGTTTCAGCGACAGGCTGCTGTCGCTGCCCTGCTCCACTGACAGATTGAGGAGGTCGTTCCTCCCCCACGCCATGAGACTCTTTAACTCCACCAAGGGCGGGAAACGCTAACGTTAACACTCACATCCGCACCTCTGTGCTGCACTGCACCACTCACAGCACACCACGCACTTTAACTATACATGCCTGTTTGTACCAGACTTTTTTAAAATTGATTTGCACTGGACTGTCAATTTACACCACACCAGTATTAACTTTTAAGTTTTATCATGTTTGTCTATAATGTTTGTATTACGTCTTCTGTCTTTTGTGTATACTGCTGGAAACTGTGAATTTCCCTCTGGGATGAATAAAGTATGTATCTATCTATCTATCTATCTATCCTATGTCGGCCCAAACATGTCATACATGTTTGTGTTTTGGCCCTCGTGCCTTCTTTGTGTTGTAGTTAAATGAAAGTTATGGACATCCGCACTTGCGCCTCCTTCTCTCCCTGGTAACCCTGCTACATGACAGATGGACCGACCCTACCCTAAGGTGCAGCGGATTTAATTTAGGAGGGAGGCAGACTGGACCCGGCAGTGGGAGGAACTGACGAGGGTGAGTCGGTACTCCATCCCAGAGCTGCTGGGTTGGATCAGTTCAGTCAGTGAGGACAAGGAGGATCCGGACGCCTGGGGCGGCAGGTTGGCGGACGCACCAACCATCCTGGCTCCGGGGGTGTTTGCCAGCTCCCTCGTTTTCAACCAGGCTGAACAGGAGCTCCCGCTGATCCCATCCCTGAAGCTGCAGCCCCTGATACCGTCCCTGAAGCTGCAGCCCCTGATCCCATCCCTGAAGCTGCAGCCCCTAATCCGGTGTCTGATGCTGCAGCCCCTGTGTCAGAAACCGCAGCACCTGTCCATGTCCCAGATGCTCCCCTGACCCCTATTCCTGACCTAGGACTGTGTTTGGCGCCATGGGCCCCACTGCTGCCCTGGCAAGGGCCTGGGCCCCCTGGCGCTCCGGAGACGCGCCTTTTGGGGGGGGGCCCTCGAGGTGACAGCCATGGGAAGGCGGCTGTGTGGGGCCCACGGGGTCCGCGATTGCCGCCTCTGCCCCTCCTCCACCTTTGAGTGGGCCTGGGGACCCTTTGGCGCTCCAGGGTTGCACCACCATCATCGGTCCACCGTCATACATGTTTGTGTTTTGGCCCTCGTGCCTTCTTTGTGTTGTAGTTAAATAAAAGTTAAGTTATGGACATCCGGACTTGGCTGTAAATGGGTGTCCAGGTTTTGGCCCGTTTGTTGGTTGTAAAGCGTCATTTTGCGTGACATCATGTTTTTTTTCACACTGCAGGTTGTATTTTCGTGCTGAGGTACTGGTCATAAATTCTGATCTAAGGTCACAAGGTCGTGTGGAGAGAGTGGAGGCTGTTTTACATGTCTGGAATCAGCAGAGCCATTGTTCGAACCCGAGTCCGCTCTCAATGGAGGGAAATGCTAATCCCGCAAGTCAATCTTACTGCAGCCCCCAAGACAAGGAGATAACACTCAACTGGGTTGTGTGTACACCTATATAAGTGTGTGTTTGTGTGTGTGTGTGTGTGTGTGAGAGAGAGAGAGTGTGTGTTTTGTGTGTGTGTGTGTGTGTGTGTGTATCTGTGTGTGTGTATATGTGTGTGCACTTTCACTGAGTCACCAACACCCATTACCTGTTTCCTCTCTTCTCTAAGTGATGCGGACGCTGTGGTGAAAAGTACATGTGAGCGTGTGTGTGTGTGTGTGTGAAGTGTGTGTGTGTGTGTGTGTGTGTGTGTGTGTGTGTGTGTGTGTGTGAGACTTGGCTCTGAGAGGATGAACGTCTGTGTTTATGTTCCTAAAAAGAGAGGAACCACCTTGTGGTGTTTATTAGTGTAGGGAGAGCAGTCCACTTGGTTTTCTGTAGCTGAGGCAGGGTGGCACCACTGGGGGGCACAGGGAGAGGGTGCAGGGAGCTGAGGGGGGGGGGTCTGATGCCCTCTCAGATTATCCTGAAATTAGTCAAGAAACTTCAGCCAAGCTAAGTGGCGTAACTTGCTGGCTGACACCCCCAGCATCTTCCCTGTCAAGAGGCAACACCTGCTAGAGTGTAAGTATACTCTCAGAGCAAGATTGCTCACAACAGTCTTTTCTTTGTCTTAACAGATATAAATCATCTTCTTATTGGGAGATTACTGAAGTCTCTCTTATTTCTTCTAAACCTCTCTTGGGAGAAATAAAGAGCAAAAGAAAAAAATCAACCTAAGACAGAAGTTATTTTGCTGTTCTTGTTGGCTTCTCAATTTTCTTCTCTTTCACAACCTTATGAATCTCAAAACTGTCTAACTTTGGCAGTTGAGACTAGCATTTGATCATTAACTTTAAGACAAAATTCAGATGTTGTACATGCTCATTTAAAAGCCAACCAAGATTTATTTCGGATATTATGATTGTCTCAAGATCTGACTATTTGAGACAAATATAAACAGTGCAGTGAGAGAAAATAAAGAGCATTTTAAGATCTTAAATTAGGATTGGGCTATGTTTAGAGGAAGGCTCTTTCTCAGGAACTGAATTTAAGAAATGTGAGAAAATGGTCAAAATCTCATATTGATGTTAAACTGAGATCAGTTATGTCTAGGAGAAATAGGCTGGACATTTTGAATTTTCCTTCCCTCTGGGCTGTCTTTCTCTTGCATCTTTAGCCCCATGGGGACAGATTCTAGTGCTTTACTCTCCAAGATGCATCAGCATAACCTCTAAGTGTAGAACTGAGCAAAACTTATTTATGTGAATAAAAGCAAAAACACTTGGGGCTAGCATAATCATCCTAATTAGCTTATATCACCTCAAGTGACCTCTTTTCAAAGTGATGATTCTAAAAGCAATGATCAGCACATCAACACACCACCCTATTTTACATCCTGGTGGCCTTATTGGTGACATGACAGTGCCTTGTGACTTTATCCTCTCATGGAACAGTAAATAATTTTAAGTAGTCATTAGCTTCAGCTGTATGAGTTAACAAAGACAGAGGAGAGCACCTTTGAGTTCCATTAGGTCCTGTTGGTACCAGTCTTGAGTAAATACCAAACATAATTAAACTGCAGTTTTCAGCACTGGACCAATGACCAATCTGAAAAGCACAGCTCCACTTTTTTTGAGCCAAAGGTTCTGGAATTTTGTGCAGCAGTGCCCCAATAGTAAGCTAACTTCAACACTGCTGTCTTTCAGCTTGGCTAACTTTCTGCAGTGCCATGTCCTCCATTGCCTTCATGTGGCTGGTGAGGAACTTTCCTCATCTCTCTTCCCTACGTCTTGCCATTGCTCTGGTATCACACTCCTGACACCAGTTTAACACAAAAACCCAACGACAAGGAGGCAAAGCTACTCTTCAACTCAAACTGAACTTGATGGCATGAAGTGGCTCAGAATGTCCCACAGAATGGTACTACCATATTGTGTGAAACTTTCAGAATGAAATGCTCCAAAGTTATATAGAATAAAAACACTTTACACAACTTTACATTAGAAGTAAAGGATGTTTTAGCCTCCTCCAAAGTTACTTTTTTACTGGACAACAATGTTAACGAGGTGCATGTCCACTGAAACAGAAGTGGAATCCAGTCAGATCTAGGAGGGGTGCCAGAAACAAGTTCTACGATGAGGTTACACCTTAAAAAATGATTCTTTATTAAAGTAAATGGTTTACATGGAAGCAGGAGAACTCAAAAAAGCATCTGCGTGTAGAAATGATTCTTTGCATGGCTAATTGTTTCTTCTTAATGGTGGACATGGCTATTTTGCATGTTGTCCTTTTAAAGAAGCCCTATATAGTACCAAACAAGGTTCAGATACCATCAAAGAACCTTTTTTGATGCAGTTTAATTGCCTAATTACCCCCAGTCTGGAGCTGAGCAGATGCCTACTTCAGGACCTTTGAGATGCTCTGCATTGTAAGCAACCACTTTAGATGGTGTAGGGAATTGGTAAGGAGGTCTGATGCACCCTCAGATCTTCCTGAATTAACCATGAGACACCAGCCAAGCGCCCCATCGGGTGCCATCAACTGGTAGACTCTAGCGTAGGTATCTACGCTTTCTACAATGTCTTTGCCCTCCCAGATGCACTAGCATAACCTCCAGAGTCTATGTGTAGAATTGGACTCAAATAATATTTTTTATGTGCAAAAAATATGAGCAAAAACACTTCCATTGTGTCTAGCATAAAAGTCCCTATTTCAGGGTCTTTGAGATGTTCTGCACTGTAAGCAAGCACTTGAGACAGGGGTTTGCCAGGGGGGTCTGATGTGCCCCCAGATGTTCCTGAATCAGCCGTGAAATGTGGTAGTACATGCTGACCAGCATTGTCCCTGTCATGTAGCAACACCTGGTAGACTGTAATGCACATACATTGTCTTTCTGCAGCATCTTTAACCCCTCAGGGATAGATTCTAGTGCTTTGTTGTCCCAGATGCACCCACATAACCTCCAGCTTATTTAAGTTTGAAAATATGAGCAAAAACACTTGTTCAGTGGAGTCTGAATCTGAATCATCATTCGAGCAAACCAAGTCCAAGAGTCATAGCAAAAAATGGTCAAAGTGCAGTTAAGCAGTCCGATGAGAAAACAGAGCAGAACAGGCAAGACAAGAATCAGAGTTGAGAAAAATAAACAAGAGAATTAAAACCAGAATAGCAAGCAAGAAATGACAGGGACACTTAGTTTGCAGGGCAATCCACTGGCAATACTTTATATTTGAAAACAGATGTGTATTTATACTGGAAGTGTAAGAGTCGCATGACTAAAACTCAGGTAAACTGGATCTACTCATCAGGGGTCTTGTGAGGAAGAGGGGTGGAGTCTTGGAATAGGGTTTGATTCTGTGTTGTAGGAAGACCTGATGCGACCTGACACTTGCACTGTAAGTGAGCCCTTCCCTGGTGGACAGAGGACTGAAAAAGGACTGAGGAAGCTGTCGGTAAAGGAGAAGGAGCTTTCGGGGTTACAGAGTGTTTGAATAAGAGTTGTTTACAGCGATCATTCAGAACAACTTTGTCACCCTGACAGTGAACCCAAAAACAATGGTCTCTGGCTGTGGGGAAGATTCAGAACCAGAAATGTGTTCACCTGTTGCATGAATGAAGTCCCACTTTTCGTCAAAGGGCACCAGCACAAGTCTTTCTTTGGAAACCAGGAAAACAGCTTAAACCATTTTCACACGAATGGTTCTTTTCCATTTTGTGCTCTCTCTCTCTCTCTCTCTCTCTCTCTCTCTCTCTCTCTCTCTCTCTCTCTCTCACACACACACACACACACACACACACACAGACACACACACACTGTCGTCTCTCAGATCGGAGCTGACACGTTGGCTGCGTGGCTTATTAGCGCTGCGTCTTGGTATTTTTGTTGAGTCATATGCCAAGGTAAGTACAATCCACAGAAGCCTCAAAAATGTCTTTGCCTCAGTCACCTAACTGCCTCTCTTTTTTCCTTTCCACCAGTTCAAGATGCATCTGTCTGTTTGTGAAATCATGGAGCTTTCAGGAGGTTGTGTCCTCAGACCTGCCGGAGAAAAAGCCTGAGAGAGAGAGAGAGGGAAAGAGAGAGAGAAACAGGGTCATTTTAAGCTGTGGTACATTGTGTTCCTTCTCTTTACAGGCTTTCCTAAGTGCAGCAGATTAAAAGGCAAAATAATGAAAATGTACTAAAGTATCCAAACACTTCTGGTGGAGGAGTGAAGTTCAAAAAGTCAATTCAAAAAGCCCTGTGGCCACACATGAGCCTAAGGTTACCATTCCCGCTGGTCAGAGGGGTATTAAGACCCTGAGTGTTGGCCTGTGGAGTTTGCTGGGGTGATGGAGCTCCATCCAGTACTTTTGGGACGAGCTGGAATGTAGTTTGTGATCCAAACCTGATCATTCAACATCAGTACCTGGCCTCACTAATGCTCAATGAAATCCTCACAGATATGTTCCAACATCCATACCGGCTCTCACTAATGCTCTCAAGGTTGCAATCAAATCCTTACAGCCATGTCCTTGCATCTTGCAGTTTTTAATCAGTCCCGTGAAGCAGTCCAACTAAGGGACCTCCAAAACAGGCATAAACCGACAATGTTACAATGTACAGAAGAACTCCTGTAAAATTTACAGTAAGCTTCCTGGTTTCTCAGCTCCCAGTAAAGTGCTGTAAATGTCCTGTTCTGCACTCTGAGACGTTTGACAGTAATTTGAGTGTAATTCTACAACATTAAAGTTACTCTCCTGAACACACAGTCTTTGGTTTGGTCCTGTAGATGGACATGCCAGATATGTCCTACAGCTAAAGAGCACAGAGAGTGTAAAACACAGCGAACTGGACATGTCTCTGATAGAACAGGACAACAGTAAAGGCTGCAAAGCAGTTCAGTGGGCGGGGCTTTACTTGACGTGACTACAGGTGATGTCCACTCAACCACTGCACATATATCAGGGCCCACCACCCAGAACGGTCCCTCACATGACCTTTGGGGGCTCCAATCTACAGGTACTGTAGCTATAGCTCTGCCCACAGCACCACCCAACTGATTCATTGACTCCGCCT